>CAUYRH010135048.1:0-16510 GCA_963574655.1 Perodicticus potto | reverse complement strand
CTCCAATTCCTGGGCTCAAGCGAGTCTCCTGCCTCCGCCTCCCAAGTAGCTGGGACTATAGGCGCCCGCCACAACACCTGGCCATTTTTTGGTTGCAGCCGTCATTGTTGTTTGGCGGGCCCAGGCTGGACTCAAACTCGCCAGCTCAGGTGTACGTGCCTGGCGCCTTAGCTCGTTAAGCCACAGGCGCCGAGCCGCAATATACAATTTTAATGCAATCCCTATTAAAGCTCCATTGCCATACTTTAAAGATCTCAAAAAAAAAAAAACAAAACAAAAACTTCATTTTATATGGAATCAGAAAAACCCTCAAACAGCCAAGGCATTACTCAGAAATAAAAACAAAACAGGAGGAATCACACAACCAGACCTCAGACTATAAGTCTATAGTGATCAAAACAGCATGGTACTGGCACAAAAACAGAGAGATAGATGTATGGAACAGAATAGAGAACCAAGAGATGAACCCAGCTACTTATCGTTATTTGATCTTTGACATGCCAATTAAAAACATTCAGTGGGGAAAGGACTCCCTATTTAACAAATGGTGCTGGGTGAACTGGCTGGTGACCTGTAGAAGACTGAAACTGGACCCACACCTTTCACCATTAACTAAGATAGACTCTCACTGGATTAAAGATTTAAACTTAATACATGAAACTATAAAAATACTAGAAGAAAGTGCAGGGAAAACTCTTGAAGAGTCAACCCGGGCAAATACTTTATGAGGAGGACTCCCCAGGCAATTGAAGCAACATCAAAAATACACTACTGGGACCTGATCAAACTAAAAAGCTTCTGCACAGCCAAGAACACAGTGTAAGTAAAGCAAGAAGACAGCCCTCAAAATGGGAGAAGATATTTGCAGGTTATGCCTCCACAAAGGTTTAATAACCAGAATCCACAAGAACTCAAATGTATTAGCAGGAAAAGAACAAGTGATCCGTTCTCAGGATGAATAAGGAAGTTGAAGAGAAACTTCTCTGAAGATGACAGGCACACGGCCTACAGACACATGAAAAGATGCTCATCATCCTTAATCATCAGAGAAATGCAAATCAAAACTACCTTGAGATATCATCTAACTCCAGTAAGGTTAGCCCACATGACAAAATCCCAAAACCAGAGATGGTGGCATGGATGTGGAGAAAAGGGAATACCTCTACATTGCTGGTGGGAATGCAAACTAATATGTTCCTTTTGGAAAGATGTTAGGAGAATACTTAGAGATGTAAAAATAGACGTGCCATTCAATCCCATAATTCTTCTATTAGGTATATATTCAGAAAACCAAAAATCACATTATAACAAAGATATTTGTACCAGAATGTTTATTGCAGTCCAATTCATAATTGCTAGGTCATGGAAGAAGTCCAAGTGCCCACAAATGGATTAATAAATTGGGGAATATATACACCATGGAATATTACGCAGCCTTAAAGAAAGATGGAGACTTTACCTCTTTCATGTTTACATGGATGGAGCTGGAACATAATCTTCTTTGCAAAGTATCTCAAGAATGGAAGAAAAAGTATCGAATGTACTCAGCCCTACTATGAAACTAATTTATAGCTTTCATATGAAGGTTATAACCCTATTATAGCACAAGAATATGGAGAAAGGGGCAAGGGAGGGGAGGGGAGCGGGAAGGATGGGTGGAGGGAGGTATTTGGTGGGACCACACCTACAGTGCATCTTAGAAGGGTACAGGTGAAACTTACTGAATGCAGAATATAAAGGTCTTAACACAATAACTAAGAAAATGCCATGAATGCTATGTTGACCAGTTTGATGAAAATATTTCAGATTGTATATGAAACCAGAGCATTGTACCCCATGATTGCATTAATGTACACAGCTATTATTTAATAAAAAAATTAATAAAAAAAATTAAAATTAAAATTAAAAAAGCCCCAGCAGCAGTTTGTAAACCACTGATGTGATTCATCACTAGCAAATTACAAATGGGAAAATTTAGGCTCATAATAATTAACTTAGGCAACAAATAAATTAACAGTTTGTAGGCAAGAAAAGGTACAAATGTTTGGCTCGGCACCTGTAGCTCAAGCAGCTAAGGTGCCAGCCACATATACCAGAGCTGGCAGGTTCGAATCCAGCCCCGGCCTGCCAAACAACAATGACAACTACAACCAAAAAATAGCCCGGCATTGTGGTGGGCAACTGTAGTCTCAACTAATTGGGAGGCTGAGGCAAGAGAATCGCTTAAGCTGTGAGCTATGACTCCACAGCACTCTACCCAGGGCAACAGCTAGAGGCTCTGTCTCAAAAAAAGAAAAAAAAGAAAAGATAAAAATGTTTAATAAAAACAGGCCAGAAGCAAGTGGCTCACATTTGTAATTTCAGCCCTTTGGGAGGCTGAGGCAAGAGGACTGCTTGAGTCCTATAGTTTGAAACCAGCCTGGGCAACAACCCCATCTCTATAAAAATATTAAAAAGTTAAGTCAGGGCTCGGTGCCTGTGGCTCAAGCAGCTAAGGCGCCAGCCATGTACACCTGACCTGGGGGGTTCGAATACAGCCTGGGCCCGCCAAACAACAATGGTAGCTGCAACCAAATAATAGCCAGGCGTTGTGGTGGCCGCTTGAAGTCCCAGCTATTTGGGAGGTAGAGGCAAGAGAATCACTTGAGCCTAGGAGATGGAGGTTGCTGTGAGCTGTGATGCCACGGCACTCTACCCTGGGTGACAGCTTGAGGCTCTGTCTCAAAAAAAAAGAAGTTAAGTCAGGCATGGTAGCACATGCCTGTAGTGCCAACTAGTTGGGAAACTGAGGCAAGAGGCCCCCTTGAACCCAGAAATTAAGGTTACAGTGAGCTATGATGGCCCCACTGTACTCCAGACTGGAAAACAAAGTGAGACTGTTTCTTTAAAAAGGAAAAATATTTTCTAACAAGAACACTTAAGAAAATAGGCATAGGTGGCACATTTCTTAAGCTAATTGAAGCCCTCTATGAAAAACCCACAGCTAACATCATACTGAATACAGTAAAACTGAAAAGTTTTTCCATTTAGAACTGGAACCAGAGTAGGATGTCCTCTAACGCCACTATTATTCAACATTGTGCTGGAAGTTCTAATCAATGCAATCAGGTAAGAGAAGGATATAAAGGGCATCCAAATGGGGGCAGAAGAGGTCAAACTCTTGTTCTTTGCCAACAAGATAATCTTATACTTAGAAAATCCCAGGGCAGCCCCTATGGCTCATCGAGTAGGGCACCGGCCCCATATACTGAAGGTGGCGGGTTCAAACCTGGCCTCAGCCAAACTGCAAAACCAGAAAAATAGCCGGGCGTTCTGGTGGGCGCCTGTAGTCCCAGCTACTTGGGAGGCTGAGGCAAGAGAATCGCTTAAGCCCAGGAGTTGGAGGTTGCTGGGAGCTGTGTGATGCCACGGCACTCTACCAAGGGCGATATAGTGAGACTCCATCTCTAAAAAAAAAGAAAGGAAATCCCAGACACTCAACCACAAGACTCCTAGAAGCGATCAAGAAATACAGTAATGTCTCAGGGTATAAAATCAATGTCCACAAATCAGTAGCCTTTGTATAAGCCAATAACAGCCAATTTGAGAAGCACATCAAAGACACAATTCTCTTCACAAAGAGAGACTGGTAAGAAAATGAAATACTTAGAAATATACCTAACGAAAGAGGTGAAGGATCTTTACAAAGAGAATTATGACACCGTAAGAAAAGAAATAGCAAAAGACATTGATAAATGGGCTGGGTGCCTGTAGCTCAGTCATTAGGGCACCAGCCACATACTCCAGGGCTGGTGGGTTTGAACCAGGCCCAGGACTGCTAAACAAAAAAAGAAAAAAAAATAGCCGGGCACTGTGGTGGGTGCCTGTAGTCCCAGCTACTTTGGAGGCTGAGGGAAGAGAATTGCTTGAGCCCAAGAGTTGGAGGTTGCTATGAACTAAGACGTCATAGCACTCTACCAAGGGTGACAAAGTGAGACTCTGTCTCAATAAAAAAAAAAAAAGACATTAATAAATGAAAGGACATATGCTCTTGGCTGGGAAGAATCAAAAATGTTAAAATGTCTATTCTAGATGCTGGGCATGGTGGCTCACACCTGCGATCCTAGCACTCTGGGAGGCAGAGGTGGTTGGATAGCTTGCACTCAGGAGTTCAAGACCAGCCTGAGCAAAAGCAAGACCCTGTCTCTAAAAAGTAGCCACACCCAGGCTCTAAAAAATAGCCAGGCAGTGTGGCGGGCACCTGTAATCCCAGCTACTTGGGAGGCTGAGGCAAGAGGATTGCTTGTGACCAAGAGTTTGAAGTTCCTGTGAGCTATGCCACCATGGCACTCAACCCCAGGGTGACTGAGTGAGACTCTTATCTCAAAAAAAATTACTAACTATTCTAGGCTGGGCATGGTGGCTCATGCCTGTAATCCCAGAACTCTGGGAGGCCAGGGTGGGCGGACTGCCTAAGCTCACAGGTTCCAGACTAGCCTGAGCCAGAGCAAGACCCTGCTTTAAAAATAGCAGGGCGTTGTGGCAGGCACCTGCAGTCCCAGTTACTCAGAAGGCTGAGGCAAGAGAACTGCTTGAGCCTGAGAGTTTGTGGTTGCTGTGAGCTATGATGCTACAGCACTCTACAGAGGGCGACAAAGTGAGACTGTCTCAAAAAAAAAAAAACAAGAAAAACATCATACTTTGAAGAACTAGAAAAAATAGTACTTTAGGAAAAAATCCCTATAGTCAAGACAATTCTTAGTAATAAACAAACCCAGAGGCATCACCCTACCAGACTTCAAGCTATATTACAAGTCCACAGGAATCAAAACAGCATGGTATTGGCACAAAAATATAGACATATGGAATAGAATAGAAAACCAAGAGATGAAACCAGTCTCTAGTTGCCACCTGATCTTTGATAAACCAAACACTGGGGAAAAGAATCCCTGATATTCAATAAATGGTGTTGGGAGAACTAGATAACCACATTTAAAGCCTGAAACTGGACCTCCCCTTTCACCACTTAAAGAAATTGACTCAAAGAAAAAAAAAAAAGTTGGGCTTGGCGCCTGTGGCTCACCTGAGCTGGAGGGTTTGAATCCAGCCTTGGCCTGCCAAACAACAATGAAGGCTGCAACCAAAAAATGGCCGGGTGTTGTGGCAGGTAAGTGGGTTAAATGTTAAATGTTAATTCTTAGGCCAGGGGTTAGCTCATGCCTGTAATCCCAGCACTTTGAGAGGCTGAGATGGAAGGATCACTTTATAGGCCAGGGGTGCAAGACCAGCCTCAGCAACAAGGCAAGATCTTGTCTCTACACAAAATAAAAAATAGCTAAAAATTAAAATGTTGGGCAGTGCCTGTGGCTCAAAGGAGTAGGGCGCTGGCCCCATATATCAGAATTAGCAGGTTCAAACCTGGCCCCAACCAAAAAATAAAAAAAACAAAAAATGTTAGTTCTTCATACTGATAAAGAAAAAAGGTAGTCTACACTACTCTTGTAAGTGTAAATTGATATAAACTTTCTGAACAGCAATTTAACAAAACATATTAACAGCTTTAAAAATGTTTATTACTGGGCTAGGGATAGTGGCTCATTCTTATAGTCCTACCACTCTGGGAGGCCAAACTGAGAGAACTGCTTATTATTATACATGGTTAAATAAACTTTAAACAAGTAAAATAACATGCGTTCCAGACTAGCCTGAGCAAGACTACCGTATTCCTACAAAAAATAGAAAAAAATGGCTAGAAATGATAGCGCACACCAGTAGTCCTAGTTACTGGGTAGGCCAAGGCAGGAGGATCTCTTGAGCCCAGGAGTCTCAGGTGCAGTGAGCTATGTTGATGTCACTGTACTCTACCCAGGGTAACAGAGTAGACTCTGTCTCCCCCCAAAATAAGTTCATTACCTTTTTTTTTTTTTGAGACAGAGCCTCAAGCTGTCACCCTGGATAGAGTGCCGTGGCATCACAGCTCACAGCAACCTCCAATTCTGGGCTCAAGCTAGTCTCCTGCCTCTGCCTCCCAAGTAGCTGGGACCACAGGCGCCCGCCGCAACGCCCGGCCATTTATTTTTTGGTTGCAGCCGTCATTGTTGTTTGACAGGCCGGGCTGGATTCGAACCCGCCAGCTCAGGTGTACATGGCTGGCGCCTTAGCCCGTTGAGCCACAGGCGCTGAGCCAAGTTCATTACCTTTAATGCAACAATTCTACATACAGGAATCAAATACAGGGGGGTATCCACTAAATCTTTTTTTTTAACTTTTATTTTTATAAGTCATACAAGTTCACTGCAAAATGAGAAAATGCAGATAAGCAAAAAAGGGAAAAAATCAAAAAGTGGCCACCATTAAAAGCTTTTTTTTGAGACAAAGCCTCAAGCTATCACCCTGGGTAGAGTGCCTTGGCATCACAGCTCACAGCAACCTCTAGCTCCAGGGCAGAGTGCCGTGGCATCACAGCTCACAGCAACCTCTAGCTCCTGGGCTCAAGCGATTCTCTTGCCTCTACCTCCCAAGTAGCTGGGACTACAGGCGCCCGCCACACGCCAGGCCATTTTTTGGTTGAAGCTGTCATTGGCGGGCCCAGGTTGGATTTGAACCCGCCAGCTCAGGTGTATGTGGCTGGCGCCTTAGCCGCTTGAGCCATAGGCACAGAGCCCACCATTAACAGTTTTAAGTAAAAGATTTAGCAAGACATTTTCTGTCCTATTTCTAATGTTACTATTATACATGGTTAAAAAACTCTAAACAAGTAAAAATAACACAAAAATATTGGAGAATTCTAAATGGTACTGTACTACCAAACTTTTTCAATATATTTTATAAAACCAAATGGTAACAACTATTCTATAACTGAATGACCATCATTATTTATTTATTTATCTATTTTATTTTTAGACAGAGTTTCACTTTGTCACCGCTAGTAGAGTGCCCAGGCATCACAAGCTCACAGCAACCTCAGACTCCTGGGCTCAAGAGATTCTCTTGCCTCAGCCTCCCAAGTAATTGGGACTACAGGCGCCCACCACAATGCCTGGCTATTTTTAGAGGCAGAGTCTTGCTCTATCTCAGGCTGGTCTTGAACTCCTGAGCTCAGTAGATCTGCCTGCCTCAGCCTCCCACAGTGCTAGGATTACAGGCCTGAGCCGCCACACCTGGCCAACAGTCATTTTTAAAGAGACTAATAGAAGAGGCTGAGCGAGGTGGCTCACTCCTGTAATCCTAGCACTGGGGAAGGCCGAGGCAGGTGGATCGCTTGAGCTCAAGAGTTCAAGACCATGGGCGGTGCCTGTGGCTCAAAGGAGTAAGGCACCGGCTGCATATACTGGAGGTGGAGGGTTCAAACCCGGCCCTGGCCAAAAACTGCAACAAACAAACAATTCAATACCAGCTTGAGCCATAACGAGACTTTGGCTCTAAAAATACCCGGGTGTTGTAGGGGGCGCCTGTCGTCCCAGCTACTTGGGAGAATGAGGCAAGACAACTGCTTCAGCCCAAGAGTTCGAGGTTGCTGTGAGCTGTGACATCATGACACTCTACCGAGGGCAACAAAATGACTGTCTCAAAAATAAAAAATAAAGAGACTTATGAAAGTAAGCCAAAGAGAAGAAAAAAAAAATCTGCAGCTTGGAGAATCAGGATGGGGGGAACAAAGGCTCAATAATATGACCCAAGCACATGTAATTTATGAGAAGAATTCAAGATAAATAGAACTAGAGAACTATTGCAATAAAGGAGGCCCAAGAAGATACTAGTTTCTAGTAAGACATGAAGTTCTACATATTTCAGTAAGGACTAATCATAAGCACATTTCAAGCGAATAATCATAAAGAACATATATTTAGGCTCGGCGCCTGTGGCTCAATGAGCTAGGGCGCCAGCCACGTACACCTGAGCTGGCAGGTTCAAATCCAGCCCGGGCCCGCCAAACAACGATGGCAGCAACCAAAAAATGGCTGGGCGTTGTGGCGGGCGCCTGTAGTCCCAGCTACTTGGGAGGCGGAGGCAGGATACTCGCTTGAGCCCAGGAATTGGAGGTTGCTGTGAGCTGGGATGCCACAGCACTCTATCCAGGGTGACAGCTTGAGGCACTGTCTCAAAAAAAAAAAAGAACATATATTTAAACGACCAATTGAACTCTACTAAGCTGCTACTTCCTAGCTTGGGACTTCCAGCATTTTTAGTAAGCATCCAAGCCAGACACAGTGGTTCCCACCTGTAATTCTAGCACTTTGGGAGGACAAGGCAAGTGGATGGCTTGAGCTCAGGAGTTTCAGACCAGCCTGAGCAAGAGCAAGACTCCCTCTTTACTAAAAATAGAAAAATCCGCTGGGTTTCGTGGTAGTCGTCTGCAATCCCAGCTACTTGGGAGGCTGAGGCAAGAGGCTCTCTCAAGCCCACGAGTTTGAAGTTGTTGTGAGCTATTATGCCACAGCACTCTACCCAGGGTGACAAAGTGAGAATCTGTCTCAAAAAAAAAAAAAAGCATCCTAGGTGTTTCTAATGTGCAGCCAGATTTGAGACCCAGAGGCTAATACACTCTTCTAATTTTTTGGATGGAATAATTCAGGCTCACAGGTAAAAATAACTTGCCTAGCAAGTGAATTCTTCTTATTCAATGTGCTTTCCCCATTAGTTAGTACTTATTCAAACTCTACTTCTCTAGCCTTTTTTTGACATACACCTTTGCCTCACACCAATGCCCGACACTACTTAGGGACATTTCACTCCACCATTCAGAATTCACTTGACAAGAAGAGTACCTGTAAGGTTTTCCATTTATATAAATGACGCATGAAACTTCTACACTGAACATGACACATAATCTTAGTTACAAAATCATAGTTTCATTTACTTAGATTTTTTTTTTTTTTTGTATTTTTTATTTTTTTGAGATAGAGCCTCAAGCTGTCGCCCTGGGTAAAGCGCTGTGGCATCCCAGCTCACAGCAACCTCCAACTCCTGGGCTCAAGCGATTCTCTTGCCTCCACCTCCCAAGTAGCTGGGACTACAGGCGCCCGCCACAACGCCCGGCTATTTTTTGGTTGCAGCCGTCATTGTTTGGTGGGCCCAGGCTGGATTCGAACCTGCCAGCTCAGGTGTATGTGGCTGGTGCCTTAGCCGTTTGAGCCACAGGCACTGAGCCTCATTTCCTTAGATTTAGAGTGAACTCTGCACCTAATACTTCATTAGGAAGTCTTACTCCATCCCAAGGGCAACAGTCTTTTACTTTTATTCATCCTCTTTTTCAACCTTCACTAGATTTTTATTCTGTCTTTGAACTCTTCCCAAGAGTTCAAGGGAAGAATGGCAAGAATTTAAAGTCTTTGACAAAACTATTTTTAGACAGCTGAATCCATTTGATGAGGCAAGGCTATGGAGTACTATTCAGCCATTAAAAACAATGGAGACTTTACATCCTTTGTATTAACCTGGATGGAAGTGGAACACATTATTCTTTTTTTTTTTGGAGAGACAGAGTCTTACTTTATCGCCCTCGGTAGAGTGCTGTGGCGTCACACAGCTCACAGCAACCTCCAACTCCTGGGCTTAGGCAATTCTCTTGCCTCAGCCTCCCGAGTAGCTGGGACTATAGGCAACCACCACAACGCCCGGCTATTTTTCTGTTTTGCAGTTCAGCCGAGGCCGGGTTTGAACCCGCCACCTTCGGTATATGGGGCCAGCCCCCTACTCAATGAGCCACAGGCACCGCCTGGAACACATTATTCTTAGTAAAGCATCACAAGAATGGAGAAGCATGAATCCTGTGTACTCGATTTTGATATGAGGACAATTAATGACAACTGATGACACAGTAGGGGGTGGAGGAAGGGGAGAGCAGAGAGAGAATCAGGGAGGGATGAGGAAAGGAAGAGCAGAGAGAGGGAAGGTGGGAGGGGGTGGGGTCTTGGTGTGTGCCACACCTTTCGGGGGCAACACACAATTGTAGGAGGGTCTTTACCTAACAAATGCAATCAGTGTAACCTAGTTTCTTGTACCCTTAATAAATCCCGAACAATAAATTAAAAAAAAAAAAAAAGAAATCTAGGTTGGAAAGCAAATAATAAGATAAAAAGCAAGCCCCCAAAACCATAAAATAGAAAAGTAAAAAAAAATAAAAATAATATAAGATTGGAAATTTCAAGGCTGGGGGCAGTGGCTCACGCCAATAATCCTAGCCCTCTGGGAGGCTGAAGCGAGTGAATTGCCCTGAGCTCACAGGTTTGAGACCAGCCTGAGCAAGAGACCTCATCTCTAAGAACAGCTGAGCAGTGTGGCAGGCACCTGTAGTCCCAGCTACTTCGGAGGCTGAGGCAAGAGTATCACTTAGCCCAAGAGGTGGGGATTGCTGTGAGCTATGACGCCATTGCACTCTAGAGGGTGACAAAGTGAGACTCTGTCTCAAAAAAAAAAAAAAAAAAAAATTGGACATTTCATATTTAATGACATCATAAGTTCCCAGAAGCACAAAGTATATTGATCCAAATCTCTAAGGGTACCTTTACAAAGAGAAAGAGAACAGTTAAACATAAGAGGAAAATACATATCCACAATAAATTCTAAATACAAATATACAGAAAACAAAAGGCAAATATACACAAATTATTTTACTGTGCTAAAATGTTGCTTAACAAACTACTGCTGAAAGTAAGTCAATATTACATTGATTATTATCAAAGACTGCTTTTTTTTTGAGACAGAATCTCACTTTGCTGCCCTCGATAGAGTTCTATGAAATCACAGCTCACAGCAACCTCCAGCTCTTAGGCTTAAGTTATTGCCTTGCCTCCCAAATAGCTGGGACTACAAGCGTCCGCCACAACACCTGGCTATTTTTTGCTGCAGTTTGGCTGGGGCCAGGTTTGAACCCACCACCCTCGGTACATGGGGCTGATGCCCTACTACTGATCCACAGGCGCTATCCAAAGACTGCTTTTAAAATTTTTTTTTTTTTTAGACAGTCTCACTCTGCTGTCATTCTGGGTAGAGTGCTATGGCATCATAACTCACAGAAACCTCAGACTCCTGAGAATATAGGTACTGGGACTACAGGTGCCTGACACAATGTCCAGCTAACTTTTCTGTTTTTAGTAGAGACAAGGTCTGCTTATGTTGCCCAGGCTGGATTGTAGTGGCATGATTGTAGTTCACTGTAGCATGGAACTCCAGGGCTCAAGCAATCCCCCCACCTGAGTTTCCCAAGTGGCTACTCACTACATTACCTGAGCTGGTCTTGAACTCGTGGACTCAAGTGTTCTCCACCTCAGCCTCCCAACGCATTGAGATTAAGGTGTGAGCTACCACCCAACCAAAGACTGCTTTTTCTTTTTTTTATTTTTCTTGAGACAAGAGTCTCATTATGTTGCCCTTGATAGAGTGCCGAGGCATCTCAGCTCATAGCAACCTCAAACTCTCGGGCTTAAGTGATTGTCTTGCCTCAGCCTCCCGAGTAGCTGGGACAACAGACGCCTGCCACAACGCCCAGCTACTTTTGGGTTGCAGTTGTCATCGTTGTTTAGCAGGCCCGGGCTGGGCTCAAACCTGCCAGCCCCGGTGTATGTGGCCAGCCTATGGGTGCCAAGCCCAAAGACTGCCTTTACAAATATCATTTGCTATCAAAGGAAGCATTAGATTAAATTACACCATACATACCTCCACATTTGGCATTCACCATAACATACAAATGCTCTCGTGGATAGGCATTTAGGTCCCTGGATACAGCATGTAAACTAATGGTGGGGTACTCCAATGAGAATCCCAATCCAGAGCCATCTAACCAAGACAGGCGGCTGAAAAACACATTTTTAATAGATTATTTTTAGAAATTAAATCCTAATTTTATATCCCAACATTTATAAAGGTTCAGTTTAGACATTTATGCATGTGAAAAAATTCAAGCTTGGTGTTGAGAAATATTCCTAAAATAAGAAAATTTAGTAACAGTAATTACATTTTCTTTAAGACCAATTCTCTTATGATTTCTTTTCCTCCAGCTATAAATTTGAATAGATTTGAAATTTAATTTTCCTAAGTCACATGTATATTTCTGTGGTTTTTACGCTTATTCTTACTTGGTGCACTCCTTCCTTTTGAAAATCCTCATCTAAATAAGTCCCAACTCCTCTATGAGGCTTCCCTTCAACCATTCCAGTCCATAATGATCTTCCTTTTTCTTTTCTTTTTTTTTTTGAGTCTCATTATGTGGCCCTCGGTAGAGTGCCATGGTGTCACACAGCTCACAGCAACCTCAAACTCTTGGGCTTAAGCGATTCTCTTACCTCCAAAATAGCTGGGACTACAGGCATCCACCACAATGCCCAGCTATTTTTTGGTTGCAGTTGTCATTGTTGTTTAGCTGGTCAGGGCTGGGTTCGAACACTCCACCCTCAGTGCATGTGGCTGGCGCCCTAACCACTGTGCTACAGGGCCCGAGCCATGATCCTCCTTTTTCTAAACTGCATTCATACTCACTAATATATCATTTAGCACTTAACTTTACAGTCATGGATCTCATATATACCTATACAGAATGTGAGCTGTTTGACAGTAGAGTCTGCCATATTCCTTTACTTAACATTCTTTTTTTTTTTTAGGCAGAGTCTTACTATGTCACCCTAGGTAGAATGCTGTGGCGTCACAGCTCACAGCAACCTCAAACTCCTGAGTCCAAGCGATTCTCCCGCCTCAGCCTCCCAAAGTGGCTGGGACTACAGGCGCCTGCCACAAGGCCCAGCCATGTTTTTTTTTGTTTGTTTTGTTTTTTGTTGTTGTAGTTGTCATTGTTGTTTGGCAGGCCTGGGCTGGGTTCAAACCCACCTGCTCCGATGTATGTGGCTGGCACCTTAGCTGCTGAGCTATAGGTGCCGAGTTAGAGTCCTTTTACTTAACATTCTTTAAAACCATTAGCATAGTACTCAATAAGTAAATATGCAATAAATACTTGGTAATCATTCATTTCTCCACTAGTCCTACATTAAATGACATACATATGAAATGGCTGTAATCACAAGCACCACAAGTTAGGAAATAATTATCACAATGAGAGACAGACTCTATGAAGCCTTTCATTTATTCTACAGCTTAAAGAGAACGTCACAAATAAGACAGATCTGGGGCGGCGCCTGTGCCTCTTCATGTAGGGCGCCAGCCCCATATACCAAAGGTGGCGGGTTCAAACCCAGCCTCGGCCGAAATGCAAAACAGAAAAATAGCTGGGCGTTGTGGCAGGCACCTATAGTCCCAGCTACTCGGGAGGCTGAGGCAAGAGAACTGCCTAAGCCCAGGAGCTGGAGGTTGCTGTGAGCTGTGTGATGCCATGGTACTCTACCGAGGGCGATAAAGTGAGACTCTATCTCTACAAAAAAAAAAAAAAAACAAACAGATAAGCCAGATCTAATTTTCCCTCAAAATGTGGTCAAATGTAAATATTTTATAGGTATAAGAAAGGAGATGCATCACCAAAATTAATATGTTGAGTTCTGAACAGCGGCTGGATAATTTTTTGATAATACTTCACCCATCTAGAACTATACCATATAGCAGGAAAAAGGCAAAAAGATCTTGAAGTAATCATGCCGGAGGTGGTGGGTTCAAACCCAGCCCTGGTCAAAAACTGCAAAAAAAAAAAAGAAAAGAAAATGTTAATGCAGGGTAGCACTTGTGGCTCAAAGGTGTAGGGCACCAGCCCCATATGCCAGAGGTGGCGGGTTCAAACCCTGCTCCAGCCAAAAACTGCAAAGAAAAAAAAAAAAGAAAGAAAGAAAATGTTAATGCAACCAAAGTTAAGGCAATACACTGGTTGCCTAGGGAAGGAACTAGAAACTGCCTATTAACAGGTACCAGTTTCTTTTTGGGATGATAAAAATACTCCAAAATTGTCTATGGTGATGGCTGCACAACTCCATAAATAGACTAAAAGCCACTGAATTGTACATTTTAAATGGGTAAATTGTACGTTATGTGAATTACTTCAATAAAGCTGTTATTAAAAAAAAGTTGGGCAGCGCCTGTGGCTCAAATGAGTAGGGCCCCAGCCCCATATGCCAGAGGTGGCGGGTTCAAACCCAGCCCCGGCCCCCCCCCCAAAAAAAAAGAAGGCGAAGTAGTGAATGCCATAATACCCTTGTATCATTCTGTTTTCTTTTTCTTTCTTCCTTTTTTCTTTTAAAGATACAGGGTCTCACGCTGTTGCGCAAAGCTTATTACCTCAAATTCTTAGATTCAAGTGATCATCCTGTCTCAGCCCCCTGAGTAGCTGGTGCTAAAAGTACCTGCTATCATATCTGGCTAATTTTTAAAATTTTTTTGTAGAGACTATATTGCCCAAGCTGGTCTTAAACCCCTGGACTCAAGTCCTCTTTTTTGTAGAGACTATATTGCCAAGCTGGTCTTAAACCCCTGGACTCCTGATCCTCTTGCCTCAGTCTCCCAAAGTGTTGAATTAGAGGAATGGCATGTATTATTCTGTTTTCTACACAATTTTAATAAGGCATCTAATTTCTAAACAGGTAACAGCAAAATTACAACAGGAGACTCTAGGACTCCCTTGGGTAAGAACAACGAGAGTATGACAGTCTGAGATCATTCACATTCAGTGTAAAGGGATGATGAACTTTACACCTCAGTCCTCCAAAGGAAACCAATGTCTAATACACAATAACAAGTGTATATAACACAAGACCCTCCATCATCCAAAAGCATTTTCAAAAGAAAGAACAAGCCAGCACAGTGGCTCATGCCTGTAATCCCAGCACTCTGGGAGGCTGAGGCGGGCAGATCACCTGAGCTCATGAGTTCAAGACCAGCCTGAGCACAGTGAGACCTCCATTTCTAAAACATAGCCAGGCCTTATGATGGGAGCCTGTAGTCCCAGCTACTTGGGAGGCTGAGATAAAAGAATCACTTGAGCCCAAGAGTTTGAGGTTGCTGTGAGCTAAAATGCCACAACACTCTACTAGGGTGACAAAGTGAGACTCAAAAAAAAAAGCAAAAACTGAGTATTAGATTGTAGTGATAACTATAACTCTGTAAATACACTAAAATATATTAAATTATATACCTAAAGCCAAAGAAAGAAAATAATCACTGTCATTAAGAAAGATGCACCCCCAACATGCTTACTAAAAAGAGAAAAAAAAAAGAAAATCGGGAAGGCTTAAAACTGATAAACTTTAAAATGCCGAAAGTGATAAAAGCTCTAGAAATTATTTTCCAGAATGACTCTTTTCCACTGATTTCAAAGAAACATTTCATGATTTAATTAGAATGTGTGCTGTATGCACTTTTCCTGTCTACTGCTTTCCTCTGAATGTGGAGATAAAATACTGCTCAAGTATCACCGGTGTCCTGCTAAAGCTGCATTATTTTGAAGCAAATAAACTGTCGTTTTCTTTCCTTTTTTGGGGGGTGGGTGGCGGGGACAGAGTCTCACTTTGTCACCCTCAGTAGAGTACCGAATCATCACAGCTCACAGCAACCTCCAGTTCTTGGGCTTAGGCAATTCTCTTGCCTCAGCCTCGCCAGTGGCTGGGACCACAGGCACCTGCCACAATGCTCAGCTATTTTTTGTTGCAGTTTGGCCGGGGCTGGGTTTGAACCCACCATCCTCGGTATATAAGGCCGGTGCCCTACTCACTGAGCCACAGGCACTACCCTAAACTGCCGTTCCTCTCTTACCTCAAAAATCTCCTGGCATTATCACAATTCAGAAAGGAATATTCCAAGTTTGGGTGTTCAAATAATTTCAAATATTTAGAGCCACAAAACTTTAATGACACAAGAGGAAGATGGAAAAACTGAAATCTAAACACTGATTGAGTCCCTATCAAATTATGGCTTTACTTTAAAAAGCACATAATAATTACTCTGTGGTTCCTTACAATTGCTGACAGAACAAAAATGCTGCCACAGCATTTCCTATGTAGATTTCATGAATCTCATACCTGAATATGTTTTATACACTCCACAGAACAGAAACAAGTTCCACACCTAAAAGCAACATTTACTCTGCTCATTAAATTCTAACTTTTACTTACTCTTTTTATATATTCTAAAAAAAGAAAAAGCCTTACAAAATGAAAAATATCTAATTAACTATACCAAATCCTTCAGAGACCATAAGTTTAAAAGGAAAGAGTTAGGAAGCTAATACACTTTTGCGCACTGGAAATAACCACAAGACTGACTCTACTTAACAAAATCAAACATTTTGACCTGGCTCGGTGCCTGTGGCTCAAGCGGCTGTCGGGTTTGAATCCAGCCCGGGCCCACCAAACAACAATGACGGCTGCAACCAAAAAAAAAAAATAGCTGGGCATTGTGGCAGGCACCTATAGTCCCAGCTACTTGGGAGGTGGAGGCAGGAGAATCGCTTGAGCCCAGGAGTTGGAGGTTGCTGTGAGCTGTGATGACACGGCACTCTACTCAGGGCGATAGCTTGAGGCTCTGTCTAAAAATAAAAATAAAAATAAATATATATAGACCTGGTTGTTTGTACTCCCACATTAACCTGAAATTAAAATAAAAA
>CAUYRH010135045.1:0-30516 GCA_963574655.1 Perodicticus potto | reverse complement strand
CTGCCTCCCAAGTAGCTGGGACTGCAGGCGCCTGCCACAACGCCCGGCCATTTTTTGGTTGCAGCCATCATTGTTGTTTGGCGGGCCCGGGCTGGATTCGAACCCGCCAGCTCAGGTGTACGTGGCTGGCGCCTTAGCCCGTTGAGCCATAGGCACTGAGCTAAGGAAGACTTTAAACACCCCTGAAAGAATATAAAAGGAGTCTTGAACAAACAGAAAGACATCTTTTGGTCTTAAATGGGTTAACTTAACATCACACAGACAGTTTGTCCCAAGTTAATTTATGACTTCAACACAATCCCAGTGGAAATACCAATAAATTTTTTTTTTTTATGGAGCTAGATCATTTTCACTTAAGTTCATTAAAAAAAAAAAGTGCAATAGTAATAATAACCCTGAAAATTGAAAGCTGCTAAGGGGTATAGTTCTACCGGGCACTAACATGAACTTCAAATTCTCTATAATTAAAATATGGTATCGGTGTACGAATAGACAAAATAGTAGAGATGAAAATAGGAAGTCCTGCAGTAGAGTCAAGTACACATTGAAACTTAGCTTGGAACAAAATGTCATCTCAAATCCCTGGGGCCCTGGAAAAATTGGGAAGCTCTTGGGAAGAAGGTAAAATTAATGCATATCTTATAGCATGCATATGAATAAACTCCAAGAGGATCTGAGATCTAAATGTAAAAAAATGAAATCCTAAAAGTACTAGAAAGAAATATGGGTGGATTTTTCTATAACACGGCTGCAGGGAAAGATTTTCTAACCTGGAGTCAAAATCCACGTGTAGTGAAACTCAAGATTGGTGAGTTTTATTACATAAAACTAAACCTTGTTGACATGGGAAAAAAAAACACCCCACCATAAGTATAGTCAAAATGCAAATGACTTTGTGGGAAAAAATATTTGAAACACATAGCAGATGTAAAGGATTAATATCCCTGATACATAAAGAACTATTACTCCTATGGGAGACCTTACTAGAAAAAGATGGGTGGAAATATGAAGGATAATTCAAATCAACGATATATACAAAGGGCCTTTTTAAAATTTTTTTATTTTATTTTTTCCAGTTTGGCTGGGGGCCGGGTTTGAACCCGCCACTCTCGGTATATGGGGCCAGCACCCTACTTGCTGAGCCACAGGTGCTGCCCTACAAAGGGCCTTTAAACGTCTGAAAATATGTTCATCTTTACTCAGAGTGAAACCATTTTTCACCTATCGGGTTGGCAAAAATAAAAAAGCCAGGTTGCGAGGAGGCAGGCGATCTTGTACATTGGTGGTGGGAATGCAAATGAGTACAACCCGTTGGAAGAGAAATTTGGCAATATTTATCACAGCTACCTATACATTTATGTTTTGACCCAGAAATCTCACTTCCAGGAGTTAACTCTGAAGATATAGCCAAAGCGTGAAAACACCCATGCACAAGGTAATTCATGGCAGAATTATTTGTAATTCAAAGATATTGGGACAACCCTGAATACCCAAACACATTGGTGGCCTTGGATGACTGTTAACAGCTGATCCACAGCCCACGGCACCTGGGAATAAGCAAGAGGAGGGTCTCGGGGAGCTGACCTGGGGCGAGTGGCAGGATGTACAGGAAGAGGCAAAGGGGATGTGCGGAAGAGCGTCTTTGTGGGGGCTCGGGGTGGGATTGAAGCGTGATGGAACTTTTTGGGGTGATGGCGGTGATAGCTCATCCTGTATGCTTTTATGAAAACTCATCAGACTGTATACACTGATAGTGAATTTTATTGTATGAAAATTGTACTTAAACAATTTGAATAATAGAGTGAAAGAAGAAAATAGGCACAGATCTGTTTATTTTAGTAAAAAAGAAATAGACGAAGGATCAATTAGGATCACGTGAGATTGATAACCAGTGGTGGCCTGAGTCAGGGTGAAGAGTGAGATTTCCCTGAGTGTACCTGTTGGTGTACTTGGGCATTAACAATCCTGTCGATATTTCACAACTAAAAAAAGGAAAACATCAGGGGCTACAGAAAAAGCCCAATGTGGAATCAAAACAGAAGCAAATGAATGCAGGTGTATTTAGGTGGAAACTAAGCCATGCTGTCAGCTTGGGGCAGCCCCCAAGTCACTTTTGGAATCAGTGTTTTGACCGGGCACTCTCAGGGTACTAACAACAAACAATTCTAAGATAATGGTGTGGCTGTTCGACTTAGGTTTGTTTTTCTCGGTGGTACAGATTAGCAGAAATGACTATAGTCAAGATTGAAGAGGTACACAAACGTGAGCCACTTTTCTCCAAATCAGTGAAGGGAGTTACCCGGACGGCAAGGTGGAAGGCCAGCCACATGTGTGTGATGCCCGATTGGAAAGTGAGGTATCAGTATGGACACACACACCCTCACACAGAGGGAGCGTTCTAGAAATATATAAGCAGATATTGATGTAGCTCTGTCTACTGAGAGGGCCTGGAAGCAAACCTGACATCCCAGTAGCAAACCTCACCCAGAGCTTGTTTCCCAAATAACTTTTCCACTAAAAGGTCCCAGGAATCTTTGGAAATGTTATTAACTCTAGGGATAGGGCAGAGAAAACACAAATGAACCTGGAATAATTTGGACCAGAAAGTAAAAAAGTGCTGTAAGCATGAAGGAGATGTGGGGAGAGAGGCAGAAGGGCCAGCCTCCCACAGGTCAGATCTGGGACAAATGAGCATCAAAATTAATATAAATAAGTGGGGAAAGGGAAGAAGCAAAAGTGTCATTATAGCCGATTGACAATATCGAAGGAATTTACATAATCTCAACATATCTCCCCACAAAATTCTTAGTTTCAAAGGGAAATCTCAGTTTTACAATGAAGGAATAGGGTCTACATTACCCAAATCAAGTGATCCATTAACATTGTTACTACCTGGACACGTGGTCATCCTGCGGCTGCAGTAAGAAGCGCGGAGCACACAGTGTCGTTTCTGGGGTGGTCCTGCCCCAGATGCACAACCTGAACCTAGTTGTGAGGAAACTTCAGACAAATCCAAATTGAGGGGTGGCTACAAAATAATTGGCCTGTACTCTAAGAAAAATATCAAGGTCATGAAAGAAAATAATACCCAGAGGAGTTGTTCCAGATTAAAGAAAACTAGAGAGACATAAAAACTGGACGTTAGAGTGATGCTGGGCTGGGTCCTGGACCCGACAAATTGATGTTCTTTTCTTTTGCTCTAAAGGACATAATAGGACAATTAGTGAAATTGGAAGGCCTATAGATTTGGTGATAGTTTTATGTCAGTGTTAATATTCTGATTTTTAGGAAATACATGATGAATAGGTAAAGGGGTTTTGTGGCTTCCTTTTACGCTCAAACAGTTCAGAAATGATGTGTATGTGGGTGTGTATTTGTGTGTGAGTGTCTGGAGGGAGAGAGAGAGAGAGAGAGAGAGAAGGATAAAGAAAGCAAATGAGGTTATATGTTACCATCTGGGGCATTTGAAAGATATACCAGAATTATTTGTTCTATATTTGCAAGTTTTCTATGTCTTAAAGGGTTTTAAAGTAAAAATCTAGTAAAAGGCAGCTGATGGAATGTCCTTAGTGATGTTAGTGACTAAATTAGATGATCCATGTAAGTGCCATGCTGGGATTTGGGCATGAGAATTATGGAGGGAGCGTCACCCCCATGACGGCCCGAGGGTGCGGAGAATGCTGACCTATGGGAGACGTCCCTTTCTTGCAGGGAGATGATGGACGGCAGCCTCATTCCCTGAGCTGAGAATCAGGTGACCTGGGTTCTCACCAGCTCTGACACCCCCTGCTAGGACTGCAAGCTGGTAGCTCCCATTTTAGCTTCCTTTTGGGGGTTGGGCATTCTTGATAGACCTCTTTAGGATGAGCTTCATTCTTTCATTATTTATTTACTCATTAAAATCATTTATTGCAAATGATGCACCAGCCCTATTTCTTGCAATAAGCCAGCTCCTCAGAAAATGAACGTGATAGTTCAGGAGAGTGAAGCATGCTCAGCAGGTACGTGTTTCCCAGGGGGGTGAAATTCAAGAATCTGCTAGTGGGTGTAATTCCGAGTGGGGTGTGGTCTGGAGTCTCCCTGGAGAGGTTCGGCATCTTCCTGGAAGGGGGTGATGCAGCTCCCTGGGCAGGTGGTACGTACTCAGTCGAGGGGAAGGACCGGGGGTCCCCCCCTGTGAAGAGGGAGGGCAGGACCAGAGTGAAGCTGTACTGGTCACCATCCCAACAGTATGGGATGATAGCCAGGGTGCAGGGCAGGAGGGATGCTGGGGCGTGTGAGCTGAGATTAAAAATGACTGTGGCTTTGCAGGGGGTGGGGACGGTCCCAGATTCGAGAGCCCTGACCTGAGCCAGGCTGTGGTGTTTTCACTGGTCTACTGGGGACAGTGTGGTGTCTGCATACACATTGGGAAGGACTGCCAACTGCTCTTTCTTGGGAAAAACTATCTTTTATGTCCAAGCTCATTTCCCAACATAAAATACACTTTCTTTTATGAAATTATATTGAAAGCAGATGGCAGTTTTTTTTAATGTCCTTCCTTAGTTGTCAATCCTATATTTGTCTCCCCATTAAATTTTTTAAAACCAGATAATAAAATCTAAACAGCTGGGAATCTAGAAATTCCAGACTTCCTGAATAAAATTTCATGGCAATTTCCAGTAAAACAATGTACTTTAAAAATTATATCTTTTTAACATAAAGAAAATTCTAGAGAATAAGGGGCAGCGGTTTGCCTGCCTTGTGGATTTCAGTGGAACTCACACCTCTTGTCTCAACGCTCATTAGTTTTGCATTTTCATTTTCATTGCTGATTTTTTTTTTAACTGCCCCCTCCCCACCCAGTGTGAGGTGCCCGAGGGCAGGGCCTACGTGTCCCCGCAGCTATTTTTTTTTTTTTTTGAGACAGAGCCTCAAGCTGTCACCCTGGATAGAGTGCTGTGGCATCACAGCTCACAGCAACCTCCAATTCCTGGGCTCAAGTGAATCTCCTGCCTCTGCCTCCCAAGTAGCTGGGACTACAGATGCCACAACGTCTGGCCAGTTTTTGGTTGCAGCCGTCATTGTTGTTTGGCGGGCCCAAGCTGTATTCGAACTCACCAGCTCAGGTGTACGTGGCTGGAGCCTTAGCTCAGAGCCACAGGAGCTGAGCCTATTTTGATAGAGCTGGTTGGGAGCTGCTTCTCGGAGGCAGCTCTTCTAATGCAGGGACATTTGGGATGGGCCTATTACATTGTAAAAGAAAATTATGGTAAAGTATACGTAACATAAACATTTTCAAGTGTTCAGTTCAGTGACATCAAATGCATTCATGTTGTTGTGCAAATATTGCCATCCACCTGCAGAATGTTTCGCTTCTCCAAACGGATGCTCTGAACTCATTAAACAGGAACTCCGCTCTGCCCATCTCCCAGCCCCGGGAACCGTGTCTCGTCTCTGCAAATTTGCCTCCTCGGGAGACCTCGTGTCATGGAAGTGGGATCACACAGTACTTGGCCTTTTCTGTCCAACCTGTTTCACTCAGCATGCTCTCCTCAAGGTCCAGCCGTGTGGTGGCATGTGTTGACATTCCCTTCCCTGTTAAGGCTGAGTAATATTCCGTTGGGTTCCATATTTTGTTTATCCGTGTATTGGTGGACCTCTGCGTTGTTTCCACCTTTGGGCTATTGTGAGCAGCCCAGCTATGAAGGTCTGTGTCTGAGCATTTGTTCACGTCCTGGCTTTCACTTCTGTTGGGTATACACCCAGAATGGGAATTCCCATCGTGGTGGTAATTCTGAGTTGAATCTGTCTGAGGAGCGGCCATGCTACTTCCCACACTAGCATTGCACGAGGGTTATAGGTTCTCTACTGGCCAACACTTGTTATTTTTGTTTTTTTTTTCTAAATGAAATATTGAATTTATTTATTTTAGACACAGAAATGATAGCTCCTTAATAACTTTTAGTGAAGCTGGGCATAGTTATGGCAAAAACTGGATTCTGACAAAAGTGGGTTTTCAGTAACAGGGGTAGAGTATTTATTTTGTGGAGAATTTATCCATAAATTTAACAAACGTGCATTTTGCATGAAGCACAGTGTTTCTGCATTTCTCCATTACCACCCCCACCCCGACTTTCACCTATTTTCTTTTTTCTTTTATTGCTGGGGATTCAATGAGAATCTTTTATTGCTGGGGATTCTACGCAGAACCAGGTTACACTGTTTGCTTTTGTTAGATAAGGACCCTCTTATATTTGTGTCCCAGCCCCCAAAAGGTGACCCCCACCCCCTCCCCCTTTTTTTAATAATAGCCTCCTAGTGCATGTAAAGTGGAACCATTACATTTTAAGCTTCATATTTTTTATTACCAGGTAATAAGCAAAACAGACATCCATTCTCCCTCATGGCTCCCGTTTTCCCCTGGGCTTCAGCCCCTCCCTCAGTCTTACTTAATTGTTGTCACCTTGGGCACAAAGTTGTACACAAAGTCCTTTCTGTGTGGTTTTAAACAGGGAAATGCTGGGGGCAGCCTGAATGTCTGTCAGCAAGGGAAAGGCTAAATAATGTACCATCAGGAAATGCCACACAGCGACGAGCAAGGAGTGACATCTGTGTGTGAGGCCACGGAACGAGGTCCATGACATGTGAAGTGAGAGAAGCCAGCGGTAGAATACAGATTAAAAACTACATGGGCGCAGGCGTGTGTGTGTGTGTAAAAGACATGTGTGTGTGTTTTACAGGTAATGTATTGATATACACAGATGCACTAATGTAATGTAAACTATTCTTACATGTTTGTACATACTACATATAACATGTAATATACATATATGCCGTCTATACCTTTCTTTCTTACTTTATGCAGCACGTGTTTTCTGCCGCGACAATGTTAAGAGAGCATGTTAACATTGTTGATTGCAGAGCTCAGCTTCAACAATTTGGTGACTGCTCCTGTCTATACCTTTTAAAGCTAATACAGAAAGCTCTGGAAAAATATACATGAAGCTGTTGTCTGTGATTACTTCTGAGAAAGAGACTACTTGAGGTCAGTAGGGGAGTGGAATTTCAATTTTTGCCTGTTATATTTCCAATTGGGCATTTTTTAAAAAATGAGAAATGTATTACATTTTGTAATTTAAAATAATAGAAAGAAAGACAACAAATATGGCAAGCCCAATGTGCAAGTCATAAAGCCTACCACGTAAAGGTGATAGTTAATACTATTCAGATGGTAACCGGGTGGCAGGCTCTGGTCTAAGCACTTTCATTCACCCCAGCAAACTGTACTGTGAGGGAAATAAGCTCAGTGAGGTGAAGTCACTCCCCTAAATTCACACAGCGAGTGAGAAGTATCTACTTAGTTCTTTGATTACGGCTTCTTTTTCTAGCCAGGAACACCAGTAATCTTTTAGAATTTGGATTTTAACTCCCAGTTTGTTTTTTAAAATAATGAAATCCTGCAGACTGTGATTGGAAGACTCCAGGACTATTAGGATCTGGTATTTTGATTGTTTGTTCGCCTTAATTTGAACATGGCTTTGTTTATAAGAGCCCTTGGACGGGGGAAGAGTGCCGAGACCTGTCAGCGGGCTCTGTCAGAAATGAGTGGCTCTGAATTTCTATCTTGAAGAGAAAGAATAGCTGAGTAGGCACCTCCTGGCTTTGTTCTGAATCCCAGTTGTGCACAGAGACCACAGATCATTCTAAAGTTACTGCCGAATTCTCCAACTCTCGATATAAGTTGCTTATTAATTTACCTCTGTGTAAGCACCACGTACAAATTGTCCCTAGTAGCCTAAGTGGTGGTATGGTGTCGGTAGTTGTGCGTTTCTGAGGAGCATTACTAAGTTACTTTACACAGCACCCTTTTCTTTGAAGTGGGAGCTCTTGGGTGGCACCATGGTTTCTGGACCTAAATGAGCACATTCCACAACAAAGATTTCTAAGTGCATCATTTTGTTAAACTCTTAAAACTGTTAAATTAATAAAATCAACTTAACAGAACCCTGATTAGTTCAAAATTGCTTTAAATTCGGTCATTAAGTTTCAGGGAACATGTAATTTTCTCCACATCTGGTACAGCTGCAAGGCGCGAGGGATGAGGACAGAGCGGTGACAACAAATGCAGAGGATGGCGGGGGAGCACTTTGTCATCGGCGGTCTCTGCACTGCTGTTTGCGACCCCCGGGGATGAGCTTCCCGGGGAGACATGATTAGGCCCTGCGCTATGTCTCCAAGAAGGTTCTCTTCCCGCACCGAGAAGGGCAGCACAGAGCGGCTGGGCTCACTTTCTGAGGAGCCTGGAACTCGCTGTGTCACTAGGCAGGATTTCTCATCTCCGCGACTCTACGTCCCCATCTGTGAAATGGGCTCACGACGTCCTCTTCCTATAGCTTGTTAGAGTGCAGGTGCTGGTCGGGGACTAGCGCCCTCTTTTGTCAGGAGCTGGTAGAACAACCCAAGGCACGTTAGATAGTAACACGTCAGTACGCATTTGTCTACTGGGCTACTACGCCCTGGCTCTTTGGCTCTTCTGGTGGGGGCCTTGGGGTCAGGTCTCTGGGACATTGGTGTTGGACAAGGGTTTGCAGCTGGCCCCTTCCTCTGCGTCTTTTCCCACTTGGAGACCAAGTGCCGGCAGCTGCCTCTGAGCGGTGTGGGGTGTCTGGCCTGGCCAGGGGCCATGGCGCTTGGCTTTGGGCTGGGATGACATCACTTGATTCATCACTGGCGTCTGGAACCCCCAGGGCCTTTGTGTTTTCTCACTGAAGAACATGCCAGTACTTTATGGGCAAATTCCAATGTGAGAAGAGAAGCCAGATAGCCCAGTAGTGGAAATCCCGTCACTGCAGAAAGGAACACACAGGATCTCAAATCTGGGCGTCCTTGAGATAGAGCTGGACCCTGAGGCTGGAGGCGACTCACCTGGAACCGTCTGTGCTCGTGACCCCTGCTCGCAGTGGAGCTCAGTGACAGCTGTGGGAGCTGCAAGGCTGATGGGCAGGACCGGGTGCTGAGTGCCACTGCCTGCCAGCGCCATGCTGGGCGTCGTGTCTCCCCACAGCCCCACAAAACGAGACAGATGACTCTCATTTTACAGATGAAGAAGCCTGTCTTAGTAGGGTTACCCGATTTGCCAGAAGTCATCCTGGAGTCGATGGCAGGGCTGGGATCTGAGGCCAGGAGCGAGGAGCAGGTGCAGAATCCTGGAGGGAGAAGGAGAACGTGAGACTGGTCTGTCTCCGGCCAGCGTCGGGCTGAAGTTGGAAGCCATGCTGAGTGGCTCCTGGTTTCATCACGCAGAGAGCGTGTGTCCCGGTGGGCACTGGGCAGGGGCTCCATACTGGGGGACTGACCTCCACAGGTGCCGAAACTCTTTGAGAAGATCAACGTCTTCTGCCGGACCTTGAGAAATAGTCATTTTCTCTGCAGTGTCATTTTTCAAGTCCCATGTCTCCCATGAAAGCCAGATGCCTTATGAAATTTTTAGTACTTTAGGAGGTGACTGCAGCCCAATTATGTTTCTCAAAAACTATTGATATTTCTGATGGCAGTGGGTAAGATCACCTGAGCTCTAGCTGATGGGGAGGACACGGGGTTGTAGGAGAAGGGACAGCAGCAGGGGGGTGAAGGAAATGACCCTGGGACACAGAATCGTCCCACCCGTGTGCTCCCCTCCAGGACAGGGGCATGGAAGCTCAGGCCACAAACACTAGGTTGTGTGAGAGACCCAAGTATCTAACCCCAAGCGTGGAGAGCCCAGGTGGGGGCTTTCCTGAAGGTGACCCCACTTGATAGCATACACATGCCTCAGATTTCCATAGAACCCGATGGAAAGAGAATATGAGGTTTGGAAAATTATCTTCCCTGGGTGCTTCTTCAGGTGTCTGGGTAGATTTTACGGACGAGGCTGGTGGCCTGAAGCTGTCAGGTTTCCATAAATGTCTCCCACAATCTCCGAGGCCAAAATGATGGGGCTCTTGAAGACACCAGAACAACGGTATCCTCAGTTTTACTCAGTATCCTTACGTCCTAGCATCTCATTTCACTGATATGAAGACAGACGCACATGAACAGAAGCATTTTATGTATATACACACACACACACACACACACATGCTTGTGAGTGATCTCAATGTAAAGAATACCCATTAAAAACAGAGTTGTGCCTAATAATAGGAAGCATTTTGAGCTCATGAAGTGTGGTCTTTAGGAGCATGACATGAGAACAAATGAAAAACACTTTTACTAAATTCCTTCCCTTCACAGTCCCCTTCTCTCCTCCACATCTGATCAAAATATAGCTACTTTTTTGCTAAGTAGGTTCTGTCTTCCAAAAACATGGCAAAGTTTTCTAATTGCTCTTTTTGTTTTTTTTAAAAATACTTCCTAGCATTCTTAGAGTCCAGGGCTTCCAGTGCGGTTGGGAAAGATCTATATGGAGGATAAATTTGGACAGGTATTGGGTAAAATAAACTACATTTAAATATTTATATGTGGAATTATTTTTTTATGGTGCTGTTCTTTAAATCATTGAATAAGGTCCTATCATTTCTCCAAAAGATATATGAGCACTGTCTTTTAGCATATAGATCATTTCTGCCTTTGAAAGATACCTCACTTAAAAATGATTTCTACAGATGGTCTTTCCCATACATTTGTTATTGTGGTGAGCACTGCATCCTGCTGGTTTTTAGCAATGCTTGCAGGATTTCTCCTGAAAGTAGCACTTTGCTTGTGGAAAACAGAAAGGAGAGGGCAAGGCAGAGGACTGGGTTATTTCACTTGCCAGGGGAGCGGGAGGGCTACACAGCCCCAGGCCGACCCTGCCTTCCTGTGCTCAGGAAGCAGCTCGAGGCTCAGAGACGTATTTGCTTCTCCCTTCTGCTGAGAGGCTTAGAATTCTGTGATTTTTTATTTTCCACTCATGCCTCCGAGGCCCCTCCCTCCTTCTGCTTTGTCAATTTGAAGAGCTCTCTTTCTATTCCTGGTAGTTGTCTAGATAACAACCATTTGTTTTTGAGATTGATTTCTATGAAGAGTACAGCGGGCATGTCAGGGGCTGAATGTGGCAAACTGACACACTTTTCAGAGTCGGAAGAGGCCTGCTGGCTACTTAGAAGGTTTCTGGTGTTATGGTGAAAACAAACACAGACCCAGACACACACACAAATGCACAAACCAGCCAACTAACCCAGCCCGGCAGTGGTTGAAGTTTGCTATTGTCTGGTATGTACCAGAGAAGGGTCAGGAGGCTAACTGGACATTTGTGCTGTCACCTTCCAGGCGTAGGGTGGCTTCCACTTCTTCATGCCTTTTGATGTCTGGGGTGACCATGTCACATGCTCTGGCTCGTGAAGCCAGAGTGGAAAGGACACGTGGCACTTCTAGGCACAGATCGTCAGCATCTGAGTGTCATCCCCCACATTCTTCCTCCACCCCAGCCGTTTGGAAGCACGTGGTCTGAGTGAGGATTAAGCCTCTCTTGCTATTGCATGGTGGCCTGACCTATCCTGACCCAGGCAGGTGCGTGCAAGCAGGCAATCCTGATTGGGAAAGGAATGTCCTTCCCTCATAGGTGGTATACTCACATTCGGCCACGCGCTTCCCTGCTCCAGAGACAACTCATCCCATTTGGGAGCTGGCTTGCTGACTCACTTCTAGACAGTCAGCTATCGACACACAGACCAAAGGCTCAGGGGGTGATTAGAGACTGATCTGCCTGTTCCCTTGGAGCTCCTGAGTGGTGCCTGAATGTGCCTGTTCTCGCGAGAGCAGGTGTGGTGGGCTCGGCGTGGCTGCAGGAAATCACTCTAAATGGGCTTCCGTGCGTGAGCAGATTTTGGAGTGATTTATACGAAAACAGTTTAAAGCATTTACTAGCTGTAAGAACTAATTTCCAATAAATCAGACAGGATTCCCCTGGGAACCAGAAATAAATGAGGGCAAAAGAAATTGCTAAGGGTTGTTGAGCAATAAAGAGATGGGTTCTAGATATCTTAAAATGATATTTAAACGGACAAAGTTGATTTAACTGTCTTTTTTCGTGTCTAGGAGTAAGATTTAAGTCTATAGCGTGTCATTATACCCAGGAATTATTCACTAGAAGACATTTGGCATTTTGTGCACATTCCACTGAGTGGCAATTTTAACATTCCAGCTTCAGTCCTAAATTGTAATGAAAAGGCATTAATTGCGTGGTTCCTTGCAAAGTCCGTAACAAAAAGACATTTCTAGAAAAAGTACAAATTTGGTACAGGAGGTGGAAGTTTCATTATCTAATTTTAGTCATTTTTCTAATTAAGTATTTTAAATGGATGCATATCTTTTGATCACAAGTTCACACGTGCTTACGACACATATGGGTTGTCTGGCATAATGCCCTGTGCCTTGGACACCAGAAAAATGAGAAGGTATCTGTGGTTCTTGAGCTCTAGCAATGTAAATTTCACGGGAAGACTGAGCCGTGACAGCCCCTGGGAACACTGACACCAGACGTGAATGCAGGCCGGGTGAGGGGACGGAGGGGCATGGAGGCCATGAGGTTCTGAGACAGCCTCAGGGAGGAGGCAGGATGGATCCTGAGCACGGGCTGGACATTGGAGAGGACAGGGGCTACCTGTGTGCAGAACGGGCTGCAGGAAGTTCACGGAGTATCCAAAGATGAGGAGCTGCTCCCTCAGCGGCACGCGCGGGGTTCAGAGATGTCTGCTCTGCTAGACACGGACATTACTCGTGCCAGGACGTAGCCCCTTTTCCCGGGGAGCCAGGGCTCACAGCTCCCGCAGCCCTGAGAGATGACGGTCTCTGGAGCAACTAGAACGGGGATGTTCCTGGGCGGGGTGAGCAGAGAGGAGGGAATGGACGGGGGGAGTATTGGCCCCTCTGCGGGCCTGGTTGGCCACTCACGTGTCGTGTTATTCTCCCTAGGACCAGGGCATTTTTCACTCCGTTTGAGTAGCTGAGAAGAAAGACTCTGAGAAGGTGGACATCTTGCCCAAGGTCACTTAGCTGAGGGTTTGTAGGGTGGTCTTCCGATCCAAAATGTGCCCCTTTTCTGGACCCTGAAAGCATTCTCGTCGGCAGGAGGCCCGGGCCTGTCATCTCAGTGAGTTCTCGGATACTGGGCTGCCCCTCACCAGAAATCCAGTTCCTGCACTTGCTTTTCTCTTGCCTACAGGGGAGAATAGTTCAAGTGCATGAACCTCCCCCACCCCAGCTCTAGCTCAGCGTGCTCAGCAGAGCCGACCCTGCATGTGAGGGGCCCTGAGAGGAGGTGTCTGTACAGTTTGCACCTAGGGTACCCCGCCTGCCTCTCTCTGGCCCTAACCTGACTCTTCTGGAAACTTAGTGGGGCAGTAGATGAGATGCCTGCTCCCAGAGGTGAGTGCTGACCGATGTCATTTATTGCTCACGGGAGGGCGGAGGGTTTTGTCTGTTTTGCCCTTCTCTCTCCTGAGTCTGGGAGGTCGTGGTCATGGCTCAGGCACTCCCTCCCCTCCTCTGAGGGACAGCGGCCACCTCCCGCACTGATGCCCCCACCACGTTGTGTTGCTCCAGGGCAGTGCCAGGCTGCTCTTCACACCCGCCCCAGCCTGGGGTTCCAGCACAGCACCCCCTGCTCTGCCTGCTGGGCGTCCCCAGCCCTCCCAGAAGCAAGTGGCGGTCAGCTGGCATCTGATCCAAGTCAGGGGCCAGCTGTGAATCAGGCAGAGGCCATTTCTTTTGCTAATCACAGTCCATGCATGGCAGTGGTGTCAGCCCTGCTTCGGGGAGGAGATGTCTGCTGGCTCTGCAGCCCCAGGAATGCCTAGTTCCCCCAGATAGTACCAGGAGCCCACACTGTGTCCCAGATAGCCCTCGTCCAGCTCCTGCCTGAGACCAAAAGCCATCTGCCCCCTACCTTTCCCAGAGCACCAGCCACTGCCTGGAAGGCCCCTATCATCCCGCCAAGGGCAGCCCTTGTGCCCGGTGCTTTCGGCCACAGGACTTCTCTCCTTGGCCCCTTCTCCAGGGAATTGTCCCTGTGTGCAGCGACAAGCTTTCAGTGCCGCTGGAATACATCTGAGGACAAGGCAGCTCGCTGTTCTGTGTCATCCTGCAGTGTGGGAGGAAAGGAGGATGGTGGCTGGGTAGGGGACAGGAATGGCTTTTTTAAAAATGTAAAGTGTTATTATGCATTATTTTAGATATTCCAAAGTACGAATAATAATAAAATGGATAGCCTCATACCCACCACCAGCTTGAGAAATAAAACTTAGTTATTGCACATGGCTCCATCCCTCCCAGAGGTAACCGCTATCACAGATGTCCCTAGACCTTTGCCATGTGTGTATATATATATATATATATATATATATATGGATAATTTTCTTTCACATGCTTTAAACTTTATCTTAATATAAATAACATGCTGCAAACGTGTATTTAAGACTAAAGTTTTTTTATTCGAAACAATTTCAGAGAGTTGAAAAGTTTCAAAAATAGTACAAGTATCATTTGTATGTAACGTACCAGATTTCATAGTCACGTTTTACTGTAATATATAAGCTTAGCTGTTCTCTCTGTCTCTCTCTGCATGTGCGTGTATAGATAGTACACAGAGTAACATTTTAGCTTTCTTTAGGGACATCTGAGAATACGTTAAAAACGTGATGGTCCTCACTCACCTCTGAACACTTCACTGGATGTTTCTTAAGGCCAAGGATATTCTTGTACAGAACCACAGGACAAATGTTAAAGTCAAGAAATTAACACTGATGCAATACTATTATTATTTAATCCTCATCCCTTATAGAAATTTCAACAATTATCCCACCAGTGTTCTTTTTTTTTTCTTTTCTGTAGTTTTTGGCCGGGGCTGGGTTTTAACCCGCCACCTCCGGTATATAGGGCTGGCGCCCTACACCTTTGAGCCACAGGCACCGCCCCTATCAGCATTTTTTATAGCAAAAGAAGAACAAGTGGATTGGGGTTTGGGGCCAAGAGCCAATCCAGGGTCACGGGTTACATTAATTGCCATTTCTCTTTCATCCCTTAATCTGGAAGTTCTGCAGTCTTTCTTTTTCTATCTTGACCTTTTTGGATGAGTACCAGCCTGGTATTTTGTGGACTGTCCCTCAGTTCTGGTTTGTCTGTTTCCTTGTGGTTAGGTTACACAGGATTGTCCTCAGTGCCGTGGAGGTGACGTTCAGTCTTTCACTGTACACCGTATCAGGAGGCTCCTGGTGCCTGCTTGCCCGGTGCTGGATGATGTTAACTGGTCCCTTGATTAAGATGGTGCCTGCCGGATTTCTCTACTTTAGAGTTGCTATTTTTAAAAAAACTTAAGGCAGCTTTATTGTGATGTAACTTTGTTGTACATCCTGTGTAATTCACCCACTGAAAATGTGCGTCCATATTCACAGATATGTGCCACCATTTACTTTACACATTCTCATCCCCCTAAAATAAATCCTGTGTCCTTCAGCTGCCACTCCACTGTTCCTACTCACCCCTTAGCCCTCTGCAGGTATTAATCCACTTTCTGTCTCTGTACACTAGGGTAGACTTTCTGAATGAAATCGCATAATATGTGGACTTCGGAGTCTGACGTTCTTCCATCTGATGATGTTTTTAATCTTCATCCAAGTCGTAATATATATCAATTCTTCCTTCCTTTTTACGGCCAAATAATATTCCAATGTATAGATACAACACACTTTGTGTATCCATTTCTCATTTGGTGGATACTTAGATCCTTTATCTACCTTTTTGATATTATGAAAAATGATACCATCAACATTTGTGCCCAGATTGTGTGGAGAAATATATCGTCGTTTCTCTTCAGTACATCCATACATGTAGGGGTGAAATTGCTGGGTCATATGGTCACTCTGTGTTTAATCATTTGAGAAACCACCAGACCCAGACTATTTTTCAAACTGGCAAAACCGATTTACATTCTCACCTGCAGCATATGGGGGTTCCAGTTTCTCTGCCAACACTTCTTATTATCTAACTTTTGGATCTAGACACCCCAGTGGAGGTGAAGCGTTATCTCATCAGGGTTTTGATGGGCATTTCTCTGATAGCTCATGAAGCCAGGTGTCTTTTTGGGCATATCTATAAATCTTCCATTTGTATATCTTCCCCGGAGAAATGTCTAGTCAGATTCTTTGCCTGTTTTTTCATTGGGTCACTTTTTATTAACTGGGCTGTCTTTTTATTATTAAGTTGTTAAGAATTCTTTATATTACAGAGGGTGCCGAAAGATCTATATACATTTTATGAAAAGAAAAAGTGGTATTAAAATTGTAATACTCAGTATCTACCAAAAACAAAAGATGAGTAACAACTCACCTTTGAGTACCTCTTGTAATTGCAGAAGTCAAACACGACTTGAGTATCATGATTTTAATACAGATTTTTTCTTTCCTTAAAATGTGTACGCATTTTTTTGGCACCCTCTGTATTCTCAATGTAAGTTCTTTATCAGATAGATGATTGGAAAATATTTTCTCCTATTCCATCATGGGTTGTCTTTTCGCTTTTTGAAGGTGTCTTTTAAAGCACCAAAGTTTTTGGTTTTCATTGATTGATTCTCAATATCTTACAAATATATGATGTACATGTGGTATTTTGTTACTTGCTCAAGTTAGTGTATTTGGGATATTTATCACTATGAATATTTATCATTTCTGTGTGTTGAGGACATTTCACACCCTCTCTTCTAGCTACTTTGAAATGTACAATACATTGTCACTAATTTCACCTCACTCTGCTATTGAACATTATTAGAACTTACATCTCTATCTAACTATATGTTTGTACACACTGACCAACTTTTCTATATTCTCACCCCGCACACAGCCTTTGATATTTATGATTATACTCTCTGTCTCCATGAGAACAAAAAGGTTATTAGTTTTGATGAATTCTAATGTCTCTATTTTTTTTGTCACTCATGCTTTTTTGGTGTCATACCTAAAAATTTTTTGCCGAATCCAAGGTCAAGAAGATTTACACTTATGTTTTCTTCTAGTGGTTTTTATAGTTTTAGCTTTTCTATTCAGTTCTTTGATCCAACCATTTTAACTAATTTTTTTATGGTATGAGGTAAGGGTCTAATTTTACTCTTTTTCATGTGGCCAGCTGGTTGTCTAAGCATCCTTTGTTGGAAAGACTGTTCTTCCCTGATTGATGGTCTTGTACCATTGTTGAAAATCAGTTGATGATACATGTATGGGTTTGGTTCTGGACTCTGAATTCTATTTTGTTGATCTAGATGTCTCTCCTTGTGCTGGTGCTATACTGTCTTGATTACTATTGCTTTGTAGTAAATCTTGAATTCAGGAAGTATGGATCCTCCTACTTTGTTCTTTTTAAAGTGTTGTTTTGGCTGTTCTGTGTCTCTTACAATTCTGTATGAATTTTAGAAATGGCTTGAAAATATTTACAAAGAAGTCAGCTGGATTCTGATTCTTATGTGTGGAAACAGTAGAGGAGTTTGGAGAGTACTGTCATCTTAACAATGTTAAGTTTTCAGATCCATGAATGTAGGTGTTCTTCTAGTAATTGAGAACTTTTTGTTTCAACGATGTTTTATCATTTTCACAGTATAAGTTTTTACACTCCTCTTGTTAAAATCATCGCCAAGCATTTTATTATTTTTTATGTAATTGTGAATGGAATTGTTTTCTTAATTTCGCTTTCAGATTATTCATTGAAACTTATAAAAATACGATTGATATTTGGTATATTGGTCTTGTATCCTGCAACTTTTCTGAACTCACTCATTAGTTCTCATAGTTTTTTAGTGGATTCCGTTGGATTTTCTATAGAAAAGATCATCTCATCTGTGACTGGAGTTAACAAAATTTTATATTCTGCTACTTTACTGAATCCTTTTATTATGTGTTTAAATTACAAATATGTTTTTTCCAGTATATTTTTCATGGGATTCATCTTTGTGGATGCCTGTAGTTCTAGTTTATTTATGTTCATTGCCATATACTATTCTAGTGTGTATTCATTCATATTGGGCATTTACATTGTTTCCTATTTGTTGACATTGCCAAGTGGTTTTCCAAAGGAGTAATATATGAGTCACTGTTGCTTCACATTTTGGCCTACTTTGACCACAATTCCATTTAGCTATTGTCAGTGCTTCAGTTTTGTCAATCTGAAAGATACCACATGGTACAGAAGCATGGTTTTTAATGGGTATATTTATGCTCTTTGTTTCTAAATTCTGATCCAAATGTTTCTATGTGGACATGGTCTCTGTAGATTACATACCTCCATTTCCCCTCCTCTCATTTGGAAATACTCAGCTGCCGGTCAGAATTGGGAACATCGTTGTCTTTTCCATATTCCAGAAAAATTAAAACATGCTCTTTGTTAGAGAAAGAATATCCACTCTTGGGATAGGACTCCTAGAGGAATTTCTTTGCTGATTTGTTTGCATTTGTAACTGTTTAGTAATTAGCAAAAAATCAGGATTGACTGAGTAACATCTTGTACCTGACATTTCTTGGGCTCTGTACAGGGCTTAGTGTTGAGTAAGACCCAGTTCCCACCCTCAGGGGGCTTTCTATCTAATTGGAAGAGAAGATACATTTACATAAGAGGTAACACTGGCCGACACCAGCAATACCCAGGGAGGGTATCAGGTGCCAGGATACTGGTGCTGACAGAAAGGTCTACATAAAATGAGTATGAAAAGAAAGGGCACATCTCTCCCTTCATATTACAAATTCAGAAGGAAAAGCAGTCACTGAATATTTTCTTTTTGTCCTAAACAGACTAAATCCATATAATTATAAAGAACCACTCTATTTTTCCAATCCGAAAAACTACCAACAACTTACATTTCACCTTTGAGCTGAGTTCCACCGCTTGCAGGTAAATCTAGAATCAATACTATTTCTAAGGAGATGATTTTCAGGATCCTGTGTCATAAGACCAGTGGCTGGACCAGCTATGACCTTGCACCAGGTGCCCCTCCCTTGTTTCTTATGACCGAATCTCTGGCTGCTTGTTTTTCCCCAGGTCCTCTGTTTGGATCTCCTGGTACCTTCAGGGTCTGAGACCTGACTTCACTTCTTCAGTCTTCCTGACATCAGAGCTCTTCCTTCCCTTTGGTGTTTGGGGCCCTGCTACCTCTACTGGGCTTCTCAAAGCTAACTGACCATTCACCCCAGGCCCAGGTATTTCCTCCATTAGCAATTCCCTCAATTTACTGACTGCCAAAGCCAGGGTATGACTAAGGTTTGGTTAAAGCATATGAGTAAAATGTTTCCATGCTCAGTAAATTTCTGTTTCATCTGCTTTAGGTAAGGGGAACAATACCCTCTAAGTTGGAAGCCTCTCTCTCCATGCTTGATCCTCCTGTGGCCAACAGCACACCCTCGAGGCAGCTGGGCAGCACTGTGGGTCCAGTCACTGCCAAGCAGTGATTTTTTTTGAGAAGCCAGATGGCTTGTGTGGACATCTTCTCCATAGCCCTAAACTTACTATGCCCACTTGCTAACATACCAAGCCAACTGGGCCAGGCTCATGGTAGTTGGTTGTTTTTATTTTTTGTTTGTTTGTTCATTGGTGCAATCATTCAGTCATTTGATAAATACTCACCATCAACTTCTCTGAAAGTTTTGCAATTATCTGGTCAGACAAAATATACACACACACACACACAAAGAACCTGTGTCTCTCTTTACCCCGTGGAGTACAGCATGTCTCTGAGTATACAAGAGCTTGTATAGTTGTTGTCAGAACTTTTCCCGTTTGTCTGCCCATGTGCCAGATGGTGTGAAGTCTGCAGAGGGCAGGTCTTGACTCTTGTAAAACACATGGTTCTGTGGAGAGTGCTAACCAAGCCAGCCCACATGAAGAATGAGACAACATGTACACCTCTGTGTTTTGGTTTTGTGCGTCAGAGGAGAGGTGCTTAGATTGTCCAGTGTTCACTGAGGACTAGCGTGGCTTCCTAGAACTGGAGCTGAGCCTTGAAGGATGGGTAAACTTTAAGCAAATTCTGGGGAAAAGCATCATGCTTGGGGAGAATAATCTGAGTGTGCTGAGAGTAACTATAGTGAATTCTAGCGATGTTGATGAGACCAGCTTGATGGTAGGTGTTAAATGTTTCACACATCATGTCCTTGGGACCTTGGCATGGAAAGCTATGTCCTGGAGTGGCCAGCACTGCACAGAGCTGGCTGGCTTAGGGCTGAGGTTTATTCTCTGCCCTGGGCATGGCCATGAAGGTAGCATAACCTAGTCCTGGTCTGGCCACGACACAGAAATAGCCTTCAACCTTCATTCAAGCCCCCATCCTTCTCCTGTGTAACTGCTGTTGGAACATTTCTATTTTTTTTTTGTTGTTGTTGAAGCTGTAGGGTAATTACCCTTGTCCTTAATGATTGTATTAGTTTCCTTGATAAGCAGAGATGCTCTAGAGTCTATGCTGTTAAAACGAGGTTAGGATTAAGTTTTTCAACCTGCTGCTGGTGTGAGAAGGATGTCTCCACACCAATTACTGTCTCTTTGATAGGATTAGTCACTGTGTTAATTGCTACTCAGAAAAACTGCCAAGTTTGTTGTTTTAGACTTTGGCTTTTAAAATATTGCAGATGTCATCTCAAATGCAAATTGTATTTGGTATTAGAGATAACTGTTGATCTATTAACACTTTGGGGTTGATTCGTTTCCAAGGCTGTGTGAGAAAGAGGAGTCTTGCCCTTGGATTATTAATTGCATCTTTGATGGTGATTCCAGAACTGGGAGGGGGAGGCAGCTGTCAGGTCTGTTCCTTGGCACTCTCTTTGAGAGAACCCACAGTTCTGTCAGCAGCAATCTGTTGGAATTGGCCACAGTAATGTATGAAACAACCTCCCTCTTCAACTCAAGAGCGTTGCCTGTTGACTCTACAGGTTGCCCTGGTTGGTTGGCTTTCAACTCATGACTTGAGTGTTGTAATCACTCCAGTTGTGGCAAAAGGCCACTGAAGTTCTTAATCCTTACAGATTTTGACCCCACCCCATTTGGGACCAGAAAAGACTATTCAACATTGGAGAATTTTGACATTATGTAGCATTTTAGTTTTGTTTTATAGTTTAGAAATTTTTATTTTAAAATAATTTCCAAATTTCAGAAAAGTTGATGGATTAGAATGAAGAAATCCCATACTCCCTTCATCCTGATTCCCCAATTGGTAACATTTTATCACATCTGCTTTCATTTTCTGTGTGAATGTATGTGTGTGTATGTGTGTATGTGTGCCCGCTTCCCTGAACCATTTGAAAATATCCCATTAATCCTAGATACTTCAATGGGTATATCTTAAAATGAGGACATCCTCTTGCATAACCCAGTACCAGGATCAAAATCAGAAAAAAAGAATTGGTACAATAGCATTATCTAGTCTATTGAGCCAATAATGTAATAATGTCCCAATAACGTAATAATGGAGCAATAATGTTTCAGTAATGCAATACTGAAATATAATAATAATAATATTAATAATCTGTTCTAGGATCCAGTCCAAGATCTCACGTTGTATTTATTTTCATGTCTTTTCAATCTCCATTCATCTGGAATGGTTCTTCAGACTCTCTTTGTTCTTCATGACCTTGACGCTTTTGAAGCAGATAGACCAGTGATTTTGTAGACTGTGCTTCAGTTTGGATTTGTCAGATGTCTCCTCATGACCAGATCTAGGCCGGGCATTTTTGGCAGGAGTATCACAGCCGTGATGTTGGGTCCTTCTCAGAGGAAGGACTTCTGAGCCCAGAGGAAGGTGCACAATGGCTGTCCCATCACTGGAGTTGTTACGTTTGGTCGTTGGTTACGATGGTATCTGCTCCAGCATAGAGTTATTGTTTGTTTTTCCCCTCATTTGTAATGAACTAGAATTTTGTGGGGAGATGGTTTAGGTTTGAATAAATATTTTGTCTTTCATTAAACTTGTACTCACTTGCTTTAACATCCATTGATAATTCTTGTCTGAATCAATTATTATAATGTTTGCCAGATGGCAGGTTTTTCTAAATTTATTTATTGTTCAGAACTTTGTACCATATTGGAGAGGTTTTGCTTCCCCACATTTATTTACTCATTTATTTATTTGTACCCACATGGACTCATGGGTTCCTATTTTAGTCAATGGGTTAAATTGACTAAATCGTGTTGGTTAAGTTACATTCGGTGGTTTACAAATTTGTCTAATGGTTTGTAATCTAGTTATCTTTATGGTGATATTGTCACAGGTTTGATCACTGGGAGCCTCTTGAATTTGGTGGCTGCATCCTTTGGATAAATTCCCATGATATTTTCCACAACGTTTTATTATTAAAAACTTCAAACATCCAGAATGTTGCCAGACTTTTTTTTCGGTGAACACTCAGATGCCTGTCACCTAAACCTTTAATTAATGTTTTACCATACTTCCTTTATCACAGATCTATCCAGTGACCTATCCAGCAATTCATCTTGTTTTTTAATTGCATTTCAAAGTACGTCGTAGATGTCAGTACACCTCATCCTCAAATGCTTTGGCAGCCATGGCATTGTCTGACGTTTAAAACTTGTTTATACCATTCTTTGATTAGGAAAAGTTTACACACAGTGCAATGTACAAATACTAAGTGTGCCATCTGATGAGTTTGGGGCAGGGCAGGCACCAGCGAGACTCAAACCCCTGTCAGGTCATAGAACATGACAGCCACCCCGGAAAGCTCTTCATATCCCTTTCCAGTCCGTGCTTGGTGCCATCTTCTTCAGCAGCAACCACTGTTCAGAGTTGGTTGCACCCCAGGTTGGTTTTGTCTGTTACAGCACTTCATCTAGATGGAGCATGTACCGTGCACTTTTTTTTGGAAAAGATGATTTCACTAAACACAGTGATTTTGAGATTCACCCATGTTATCGATTACCTTGGTTGCTCATCATTCGTTGGCCACTGCCTTCTTTTCTGATCCAAGAAAATATCTGAAAGTCGCCTGACATATACCTCTTGCAGCAAGCCTGGGATTGGCTCTATCTGCAGGGAGCCCTGGCTCCTTTCAGTAGAGAATGGTTTCTGGATTCTAACTGTGATCCTTGCTACTGGCATGTCATTGCTTCTAATCCTCCTCTCTCAGAGAAAGAGCCAAGAAATGCACGTGTGAGTACATAAATACAAAAATACATCTATATGTACATTTTTTTCTGTATGTATGTGTTCATGGATGTGTCTATGAAACGCATGCATTCATGATACCAACTCTAGTCCAATACCACAAGGTTCATTGTAGCCTTTTATCTTTCCATATTGGCACCTCTTTTGCCAACAGGCAGAAAATTTCCTGTAGACACTTATCTGTTGTATAAATTCTAAAATACATATAAAGTGGTTAAATGAGACCATGGTTAATAATCCGTGCTACCAAAGAAAACACTTCTCCTAACTAGAGTTCACATTTGTTCATAGCACTTTCTGTCTTTAGTCTGAGGGCATGTAGTATAAATACTATGTCCAAAAGTCAGTAGAATTCCAGGGGAAAAAGTGTTAAACATGGCAGACAGACGCTATTGTCTAGTGCTAAAATGAATCCACATTTCACAATGAAAATACAATAGTAATGAATATCAGTGTACCAAACAGAACTGCACTACTTTTATTAGTAGGAATGGTAGGAATTAAAGGAAATGTAGATGAAAGACACTAATAACAGTATGTTTACCACACCACTCTCAGCACAAAAGACGGCAGATAGACAAAATAGGTAAGGGTGCAGAAGCCCTAAAGAACTTAGTCGATCAATTTATTTGACAAATCAAATAAATGTATTCTATTTAATGCCTTTCTCCTTACACTCTCTAATATCAGAGAACACACTTTCTCTTTAAGTGCACACAAAACAGCCACAAAAATTGATCACGTGTTAGGTGACAATCAATACATTTCATAGAACAGAAATATTACAAAGTAATATTTTCTGATCACAGAGCGATAAAACTAAATCAATGTTAAAAACATTCAGAACAAAAACTAAGGTAAATTAGTTTGTACATTTACTAATATAAACTCCGAAAAGATAGAAATTAATGAGGTAGATCAAACTAATCTAAATTCTAGATTTTTTTCCCCCAACAAAATAAGATCACCACTAACTAAATTTAATCAAAGAATGAGCAAGCACAAATATCCCAAATAAGAATGACAAGGGAGCGAGGGGAATAGTAACGTCTGGAACAGAAAGTGGCTTATTATACAGCTGCAGTTATCCAGAGCATGTGGTCTGCGCGTTAGCAAAGGCACAGACATGCGGAACAGGAGAACAGAATAGAGAGCCCAAAATAGACTTACACAAATACTCCGCTTATGTTATTCTTAGAAATAAAGCACAGTTACACTCTTTTGGGTTTTGTTTGTGTTGGAGTCTAGGGTTCTTCCCCATCCTTGTTGATTTTTTTTTTTTTTTTTTAGTATGGAAAAAACATGTTTACAAAAATAAACTTATGAAGAAAGCTAGACCCAGAGAAGTGTCACAGCTCTTGCCACTCCCGCTATGTGGATAACCAATCTCATTACTTTTTTTTATCTGTCTTGTGTTTCTTTGCTAAGATAAACAGGTATGTGTGTGTTTCCTTATTTACTCCTTTTTTTTTTTTTTTACACAAAAAGGAGCGACTATAAATATTCCTTTGCACGTTGCTATGTCTAAAAAAGTTACACTTTCTATTTTGAGAAAATTATTGATTTACATGCAATTGTAAGAAATAATACAGAGAGAGCCACCTATTTATTCTTTGGGCAATTTTTCCAAGTAGTAACATATTGAAAGCTATAGAACAGAGTCTTGACTGGGATATTTGATATTGGGACAGTTAAAATACAGAACATGCCCATCACCACAGGGATAGCCCCTGTTGTCCTTTTAGGCACACCTACTACCTCCCTACACCTGCACCCTCTGTAACCCTTTGCCACTACTAATCTGTGTTATATTTCTATAAGTTTTATAATTTGTAGAATGTCATATAAGTAGAGTTATACAGTCAGTTACCTTCTGAAATTGGCTACTTTCACTGCTTAGTTTTCAGTGATTCACCCAGATTGTTGCATGTATTAATAGTTTATTCTTTTTATTGCTGAGTAGTATTCCGTGGTATAGATATGCCCTGGTTTATTCAGCCTTTTACCTACTGAAGGACATCTGGGTGTTTCCAATTTGGGGCTATTATATATAAAATTGCTATAAACATTTGTGTACAGATTTTTGTGTGATCACAAATTTTCATTTATTTGGGATGAATGTCTAGGAGTACAATTGCTGGGTTGTACGATAATTAACATGTTGAACTGTCAAAGAATCTGCCACAGTACTTTTCAAAGTAGCTTTATTTCATTCACATCCCAGTCCCAGTGTCCGAGCCATCCAGTGTCTCCACATCCTCGTTAGTATTTGCTAATGTCACTGCTTTCTATTTTAGCTGTCCTGTTATCACCTGATAGGTGTGTAATGATATCTCACTGTGATTTGCATTTGTATTTTTCTCCTGGCTCATGCTGTTGAATATCTTTCTGTTCTCTATCTGTTCCATTGGTCTATGCGTCTATTCTTTTGCTCCTGCGGCTGTATAATAAACATTCTTTCGTTCCAAATGTCATTGCTGCCCCACCCTCCCAACGTTCTTAGCTGGAATATTTGTGCTTTCCTCGCTCATTGATTGAATGTAGCTAGTGGTGATCCTACTTTGTTAAAAAAAAAACCCAAAATTTAGATCCATTAATTTGATCTACCTCATTAATTTCTGCATCTAACTTCATTCTTCCCTTCTTGTGTTTTCATCGTTTGCCTCTTCTAGCTTTCTATGATCAGAATTTAAATTTTTAACTCTTTCATCATTGTGAAAGTAATTATTTAAATCCGTGAGTTTTCAATCCTGTCACCGCTTTAAAGAGTTCTCATAAATTTTATCATGTAGTGTTTAATGATCATATGTACGCTTTTGAAATTTCTTACTTTTGCTCTTAAAGTTTTAACATTGATTTTCAGTTTTATTGCTCTGTGATCAGAAAATATTTCTTTGTAATATTTCTATTTTGTGAAACGTATTTTTTTTGTCACATAAGGCATGATCAATTTTTGTGGCTATTTTAAGTGGATTTAAAAGAGAAGGTGTGTTTTCTAATATCAGAGAATGCAAGGAGAAAGACATTAAATAGAACACGTTTATTTGATTTGTCTAATAGATTGATTAAATTCTTTAGGGCTTCTGCACCCTTGCTTGTTTTGTCTGTCTGCCGTCTTTTGTGCTGAGAGTGGTGCGGTAAACATACTGTTATTAGTGTCTTTCCATCTACATTTCCTTTGATTCCTACAATTCCTACTAATAAAGATAGTGCAGTGTTGTTTGGTGCATTGATATTCATTACTGTTGTATTTTCATTGTGAAAAATTTTTTTTAGCACTAGACAATAGTATCTGTCTGCCACATTTAATACTTTTGTTTTTGAATTCTACTTAGTCTACTTGGAGATTAAGATTGCAAAATACTTGTTTTGTTATTCCATTTTCTCCATACATCTTTGTATCCCTTTATTTTTAGCCTTTCTGGATCCCTTTTTAAAAGTATGCCTCTTACATACAACATATGGTTGGGTCCTGCTTTTTCATCCAAATCGAAAATCTTCTATTTTCAGAGATAAGTTAAGCCCATTCATATTTATATAAATGTCTAACATTTATATGATGGATATACATTCTCATAATATTTTATGTAATAAATACTACGTGTATTTCATCCTATCTGTTGTTCTTGTTTCTCTACATGATGCATTTTCTTTACTTATTCATTATTTAAATTTGATTGATATATAAGAAGTTTTCATTTTTATTCTTTTTCTATTTGTTCATTTTTGAGACAGAGCCTCACTTTGTTGCCCGTGGTAGAGTGCTGTGGCGTCATAGCTCACAGCAGCCTGAAACTCTTGGGCTTGAGTGATCCTCCTGCCTCAGCCTTCCAAGTAGCTGGGACTACAGGCACCTGCCACCACACCCATCTAGTTTTTTTATTTTAAGTAGAGACAGGGTCTCGATCTTGCTCAGGCTGGTCTCGAACTTCCGAGCTCAAGTTATCCACGTGTCTTGGGCTCCCAAAGTGCTAGGATCACAGGCATGAGCCACTGAGCCTGGCTTTCATTTTTATTCTAATAATTACCTCTGTCCTCATTACCTTTAAAAATTGCTTGTAAGAGGGACTTTACCCAACAAATGCAACTAGTGTAACATGGTTTCTTGTACCCTCAATGAATCCCCAACAATAAAAAAAAAAGAAAAAGAAAAAAATTGCTTTAGTCCCTTTTTGCATGGTCAGCTGTTAATGGAATCTCTTGAATTTCACCTGTTGCTTATATGGCCATCATGGAGCTTATTCTAATTTTGTCTATCCCTCTTCTGTTTTTATTTTTTATCGTTGAGAAAATATATATCACCAATGTATTATTCTCCTATCCTTATTCACACATTTAATTTAGGTCTATCATTAAAATAAATGATAAATTTATTAAATGTTCCCCATAAGTCCATTTGCTGAAGAGTTATTATTTCCTGGTTGGATGCAGTTAATTCTCTAGAAGATTCCTTAAGAAGGGCTCATGAATGCATCATTTATCATTTCTTCCATGTTTAAAACTCCTTTTCTGTGGCCTTGATTTTTGAGTGTCTGGATATAAAGTCTTTGAGTTTCAAGAAAATGCTGCTTCATCCTTGTTCTGCTTGTAGGTTCTTTTTGAGAAGGCTAACAGCCGTCTAAATCTCTTACCCTTATAAGTTATTTGATCTTTTCATTTGCAGGCTGTGAAGATACTTTTCAAATGCTTCTTTGAGATTTTTAAATCGGTTTGCCATGCTATGTTACAGTCCCTCCCGGCTTATGGTTGTAAGTTTCGGGTAATTCCTGTCGGCTGAACTAGATGAACGCTCATTTTCATTTTTTCTTCTCTTAGTAGCCTCGTATAGTTAAAGACAGCCTACGTCTCCGCCTTGCGTGGTTTATGTGATTTTTAGTTCAAGGTCCCCCTCTTCTGTCAGTGCAGCGTAATGCAGCTTCCTTGTGGTTGGCTTCTGGGGAAGGGGATGGGAGAAGTTGTTAAGTCCTTGATTTATTTTATTATTTTTGTTTTTCGGGATTCTAAATGCTCACCTCTTGCTTCTCCATCCCTTCCCTGCACGCTTTCTGGATGGTGTCCACACCTGCCTTCACATCTTCCTGTCCCTGTGCTGTCTATCTGGATTCATTTTCAGTATTTTTTCCACTTAGGATGCACTTTTCCTTACTTTAGGTAATACTAATTTAATCCTAAACACTCTGTTCTGTCTTCATTGTGGACTCATCCCAACCCCTTGCTCCTTACAAAGGTTTTGGATGGGAACTCAAGAAAGAGCTTCACTGGAGAGTGGTGTTTATATTTTTCTATTCTAAGTAATTTTATGTTTATAGTATCTCTTGTAGTCATGCTAAAGTTGTAGGCTTTGTGTGGCTTTATTTGTTCTTACTGTTGGTCTGTGTAATTTTTGGAGGATGGGTTGAGAGATCTGAATTTTTGTGCCCACCATTACCCTGTCTACCTAGAAGACCCCCTGGTATGGCATCTTAAGAGATTTCGTGCAGTTATATCCATCTTGAGTACAATCGTAAATCAAGCCTGCTATTAATAAAGTCTTTTCATGTTAATTGCACACAAAGGAATCTTGAGGACAAGCTTGAAGAGGTATGCTCTCTTATGAAGGTTAAGTATCTCCCCTGCAAGCTTATTTACACTGTTAATCTGTTCAGCCAGCCCTTCTCCATAGATGCTTCAGCTGAATATTGGCAAGTTCTCAGTTTCTGCATTTATGAGGTTGGACTCAATGTGTTGTGGCACATTGGAGGGAGCGTTGCCATGGGTCAGTGTGATGTAGTGGCCAGATGGGTGTGTGTGTCACTGTTTTCTGTGGACCGAATATTTGTGTCCCCCTGCCCCTAGTCCCTATGCTGAAGCCCGAACCCCCAATGTGATAGTATTTAAAGATGGGGCCTTTAGAAGGTAATTAGGGTTAGATGATGCCATAGGGTGGGGCCCCTGGTGGGATTAGTGTCCTCACAAGAAGAGGATGAGCCTGGAGTTCTCCATCTTTGCCTTGTGAACACCCCGTGGGAGGGCAGGCCCTCAGCAGGAGCTGGTCAGCTGGGCTTCATCTCAGACTTCCAGCCTCCAGACCTGTGAGAAATAAATGTCTGTGTTTTAAGCCACTCAGTTAATGGCACTTGGCTATGTCAGATGCCACTGAACCACATTTTTTACAGAGCCTCACGTGGCTTGGGGAGGGGCTGAGGGTGTTTTTGGGAGGAACAAGTAGAGTACCTTTGTTCTGAAAACAGACCAGCTATGAATTGTAGTCAAAACCCAGGCCCCCTCAAGGGCACAGGAGACTGGTAAGTGCCTGTGCTTTAGGCCCAGAGGGGTAACGGGGAGGGGTTTGCACACTGGGAAAGTGCACCTGCTGCTGGCTCTCCCCTCACCCCGGCCTGGCCTGTTTCCTCTCTGGATGATGCCTTACTCCCCAGCAGCACCCAGATCCCTGGAGACAGCTCCTCTGTCCTCAGAGACGATGGACAAGTCCTGTCACTTGGTACCCTCACAGTGCTGCCCCATCTTCTTGTGTTCTCTGTGGGTCCCAGGAGAAAGGAACTCCTCAGCTCCATGGCTTCAGACCCCTCCAGAGGGGGAGCAGCCCCAGACTGCTTCTCACCAGGGCATGGCTGCAGCTGAGTGGGACTGGAAGAAAGGAACTCCTCCAGTCCTCCTAAATCCAGCTGGTCCACACCCAGCCCTGGTGCCCAAGGGACAGAGTGAGCGAGGTCAAAAATTTGTGCCCAGGCAGCCAGGTGGCACCCAGTGTCCCTCAGAACTGACACTGTGGGTCTCTCTTAGGGTTTTAACGTCACAAAGGCCTGGGAGGAGATGGCCAGGAATGGGAAGGTGCAGGGGGCAGGTCTCTGAGGAGAGATCCTTGGAGGTCTGAGGGGCCACCCTTCCCCTGCCTCTGCCCCCTGACTGGGCCCAGGCCATCGCTGGTCTCTCTCACATGTTGTCAGTCAGCACCAGAGTGCTGCTCATGCGGACTTCCTCCCGGAGCCCACCAGGCAGGAGAGCCGCGGGTAGGATGCGCAGAAGTCCTGTGGCACCTGCACAGGTTAATGGCCTGGCCCTCTCAGAATCCATCCCGAGGAACCAGAGGCAGCTCAGGAAGGGCCAATTCCATAGAAGGGGTGGTGGGTGGCAAGAAATATTCCATGAGGGGGGAAATGCTGCCACATTTCTACCCAGAGCCTTGTTATTTATTTATTTATTTATTTATTTATTTGAGACAGAGCCTCAAGCTGTCACCCTGGATAGAGTGGTATGGCATCACAGCTCACAGCAAACTCCAATTCCTGGGCTCAAGTGAGTCTCTTGCCTCTGCCTCCCAAGTAGCTGGGACTACAGGCGCCCACCACAATGCCCGGCCATTTTTTGGTTGCAGC
>CAUYRH010135041.1:0-20110 GCA_963574655.1 Perodicticus potto | reverse complement strand
CCAGCTACTTGGGAGGCGGAAGCAAGAGACTCGCTTGAGCCCAGGAATTGGAGGTTGCTATGAGATGAGATGCCACGGCACTCTACCCAGGGTGACAGCTTGAGGTTCTGTCTAAAAAAAAAAAAAAAAAAAAAGAATATGGCAAAGGGGGCAGCACCTGTGGCTCAGTCAGTAGGGCGCTGGCCCCATATGCCGGAGGTGGCGGGTTCAAACCCAGCCCCGGCCAAAAACTGAAAAAAACCAAAAAAAAACCCCCAAAAACCAAGAATATGGCAAAGGTGTATGCTACTCTCTTGCTGTGTTATACAAGACTCCATCTTTCCATCAGATTGGCTTCAGGGTCTCTCCCTCAGGTGCCCACTTTGAACAAGCTGTTGTAAATCCTACTGCTGCAAGAAACTGAATTTTGCTAGCAGCTAGAGGGAGCTCGGACCATCTCCTTCCCCAGCAGAGTCTCCAGATGAAAAACCTAGCCCTGGCCTTAACTTTAAGGGTCTTCATCAGCCAGAGGACCAGTGTAGCACAAGGCACATAGGGAAGATTTGGAGAAAAGGACCAAGAGACTCAGAGCAACCCCGGTAACTTATTACTGATCAGGGACAGATGATAGCAGAGACCTTTATCTTGAAAGGGTGGTGAAGAATTAAAGAGACACTGAAAAGGTGAAAGGGGGGCACTCAACCGGCATAAACCTCACAGAACACCACGGCTTGTACGAAAGGTTTTTATTGGCGGGGGATGCTGCAGAGCAGCATTGAGGAGGAGGGGCGGGGAGAGGGGGAGAGAGAGAAAGAGAGAGAGAGAAACGGGGGAAGAGAGGAGAGGAGAGAAGGGGGAGAGAGAGAGAGAGAGAGAAAGAGAGAGAGAGAGAGAGAGAGAGAGATGAGACACATGGGGGGGAGAGAGAGAAACAGAGAGGGCAAAAGACAAGGGCACCTGATATAGGCTCGTTAGGGGAGGTGTGAAGAGCCGTAGGGCGAGGGCCATAAGTTTGAGCTTTTCCGTGGATAACTGGGATAGGGAGATGAAGTTTTGCAATTATCTAACAAAAGGGGCATGACAAAACCAGCTGCTTCAAGGCATTTCAAAGGGATCCTACCATTATTTTCACTTTAGTGCTCATACAGATTTCAGGGCCAGGTTTTAGTTCTCCTGTCTTGGCCTCCCAGAGTGCTGGGATTATAGGTGTGAGCCTCCATGCCTGGCCTCTTGCAGCCTCTTGACCACCAAAAAGCATGAAGGGAGAAACTCGGGGAATTCTCAAGTCAGCAATTCTCTTGGAGCTGAAGTAACACAGTCCAAATGAGAGGATTTCTGACTATTTTACTTAATACAAAGATAAAATTAAAACAAAAAATCAGGGCGGTGCCTATGGCTCATCGAGTAGGGCACTGGCCCCATATACCGAAGGTGGCGGGTTCAAACCCAGCCTCAGCCAGACTGCAAAACAGAAAAATAGCCGGGCGTTGTGGTGGACACCTGTAGTCCCAGCAACTCGGGAGGCTTAGGCAAGAGAATCGCCTAAGCCCAGGAGTTGGAGGTTGCTGTGAGCCGTGTGACGCCACAGCAGTATACCTATACCGAGGGCGATAAAGTGAGACTCTGTCTCTACAAAAAAAAAAAAAAAATCAAACAATCCTCTGTAAACACCAAGTTCCAACTGAAAAAATACTGGGGCAGCAGACAGCTTGAGGTTACAGTCTTTGGAAAAGCTAACAATACCAAGGGCTGGGTTTACTAAGGTCTGGGCTAGGGAGGTCTTTGAAACAGAAGATCTCATTCATGCTTCACAGCAATCCTGCTGAAAAGGATACCGTCTGCATCTTAAAGGAAAGGAAATTTAAGTTCAGAGTATCTCAGCAAGTAGCCTGATGTATACAGATAGTAAATGACAAAGCTGTCATTCAAGTTGAGACCTGACACCATGGTGCTTCCCTAAAGAGCACATATTCTTTATTATAGTCCAAAAGTGAAAGCCATATGCTTCAGACTTACAACAAACTAATGGTAAGGCTGATCTCATTTTTTTGAAGCTGAAGAGCTTCCAATCTCTAAATGACACATTAGTCAGAGTACAAGTGAAGCTGCTATAACAAAGAGACCCCCCCATAATACAATATCCTCAAGATGTGTCTCCCCTACAATCCAGTGCAGTGGTTCTCAACCTTCCTAACGCCATGACCCTTTAATACAGTTCCTCATGTTGTGGTGACCCCCAACCATAAAATTATTTTCGTTGCTACTTCATAACTGTAATTTTGCTACTGTTATGAATCATAATGTAAATATCTGGTATGCAGAATGTATTTTCTTTTCTTTTTTTGAGACAGAGTCTCAAGCTGTCGCCCTTGGTATAGTGCCGTGGAGTCACAGCTCACAGCAACCTCAAATTCCTGGGCCCAAGCGATTCTCTTGCCTCAGCTTCCCAAGTAGCTGGGACTACAGGCACCCACCACAACGCCCAGCTATTTTTTGGCCCAGGCTGGATTTGAACCTGCCAGCTCCAGTATATATGGCTGGCGCCCTAGCCGCCTGAGCTACAGGTGCTGAGCCTAGCAGGATGTATTTTCATTGTTACAAAGGGGTTGTGACCCACAGGTTGAGAACCAATGCTCTATAGAGTATGACCAAAATGGTTTTATTTTATTTTTGAAACAGAATCTCACTTTGACGACCTTGGTAGAGTGCTATCGCATCATAGCTCACAGCAACCTCAAACTCTTGGGCTCAAGTGATTCTCTTGCCTTAGCCTTAAGTGCTAGGATTACAGGCGTCAATTACCTTGCCCGGCCTACCAAAATGGTTTTAGGCAGAAACTTTTTTTTTTTGTAGAGACAGAGTCTCACTTTATTGCCCTCAGTAGAGTGCCATGGCGTCACACAGCTCACAGCAAGCTCCAACTCCTGGTCTTAGGCGATTCTCTTGCCTCAGCCTCCCGAGTAGCTGGGACTACAGGCGCCTGCCACAACGTCCAGCTATTTTTCTGTTTTTGCAGTTCGGCCGAGGATGGGTTTGAACCTACCACCTTTGGTATATGGGGCTGGCGCCCTACTCTATGAGCCACAGGCGCAGCCCTAGGCAGAAACTTTTTCAGACAGTCTTGTTCTTTTGCTCAGGCTCGAGTACAGTGGCATCATCATAGCTCACAGCAACCTCAAACTCCTGGGCTCTAATAAACCTCCTGCCTCAGCCTTCAAGTAGCAGGGATTACCGCATGCATCACCACATCCAGCTAATTTTTCTATTTTTTTGTAGAGATGGGGTCTTGCTATGTTGTTCAGGCTGGTCTTGAACACCTGGCCTCAGCCTCCTGGGTAGCTTGTATGACAGGTACGAGCCACCACTCCTGGGTTCAGAAACTTCTTTAAGGAATGAAAATGTCATCAGCTACCTGCTATAGCTACAAAAAAATCTTATTAATGCTTCTTCTACATAATAAATTGAGCATACAGGTTCCTGGTAAATCTTTTTTTTTTTTTTTAAATACATGTATTTTATTATTCTTCATTACATTACTCCCCCCGCCCCTCCAGTTCCTGGTAAATCTTCCAGAATGGATTTGTTACAAAATACCAAACTTCTGTAACATCTAAATGCCTTCAGGGCGGCGCCTGTGGCTCAGTGAATAGGGTGCTGGCACCATATATGGAGGGTGGTGGGTTCAAACCTGGCCCCAGCCAAACTGCAACAAAAAAATAGCCAGGTGTTGTTGTGGGCGCCTGTAGTCCCAGCTACTTGGGAAGCTGAGGTAAGAGAATCACCTGAGCCCAGGAGCTGGAGGTTGCTGTGAGCTGTGATGTCACAGCACTCTACCGAGGGTGACAAAGTGAGACTCTGTCTCTTAAAAAAAAAAAGCAACTAAATGCCTTCAAATATAGGCTGCACCAGTACTTTTTTATGCACCACCAGGAAAGAAAAATGCTGCCAATTATACCACAATATATATGCCATTGACTGTTAAGATGCAAACAAATTTTGGAGATGATAAAAATGGGAAAAATGTGTTTCTTAAAACAAATGAAATAGCGTGCTCCTGAAGTAACAAATCAAACTGATCTGCCCTATAAAATTACTCAATAAAAACCAATTAAATTTTGGAAGACAAATTATTACAGTTGCTATTAGGCTATTCTTCAAGGTGATAAGTAACTGCATTAGTATTATATCAAGACCATACCTGGTGGGTGGCGCATGTGGCTCAGTGAGTAGGGCACCGGCCATATACTAAGGGTGGTGGGTTCAAACCCGGCCTTGGCTGAACTACAAGAAAAAAATAGCCGGTCGTTGTGGCGGCGGGCACCTGTAGTCCTAGTTACTTGGGAGGCTGAGACAAGAGAATCACCTAAGCCCAGGAGCTGGAGGTTGCTGTGAGCTGTGAAGCCATGGCCCTCTACCAAGGGCGACAAAGTGAGACTCTGTCTCTAAAAAAAAAAAAAAAAAAAAAAAAAAAAAGACCTTTCCTGGTCTTTATCTTCAGAGCAATGAGAAGCTGTGGTACTTGTACGAGGCCCAGGGCTGGGGACTGAAGTTCTGAGGTCTACATACCAATCAATTCTAGTGGGTAGACCCTTTCACAATGCAAAAATTCAATCTTTCATTCAATAACACTTACTGAGAGCGTATTATATACCACACAATGTTCTAAGTCCCTGCCTTGTGAAGCTTACATTTTAGAAAACTATAGTAAATACACCTACTTGAAATGAAGATGATCCAGAATATGGTTCTTACGTTTTAAATCTATGCATCCTTGCATCTCTAAGGTAAAAGCATAAAATGTTTCCTTGAAAATTAATGTTATTTTTTGGGCAGCACCTGTGGCTCAAAGTAGTAGGGCACCAGCCCCATATACCAGAGGTGATGGGTTCAAACCCAGCCCCGACCAAAAAAATGCAAACAAAAAAAAAAAGTTAATTTCCCCATTAGCTGTTATTCATTTCTAGGTATACGTACCATAAAATAAAAGGTAAACATTTAGCACCCAATGAATGATGTCCAACAGTGAAAAAGCAACTACAGTTTCAGACCTCAGTAAAGGATTTACAGTCTGAGATACACAGGAGCCCCTAGTGGTGAAGATGGTCATTATGACTGAACCTTTGTGGACTCTAAATATGCTCAGACAAAAAAGGAGAAAAGTAAAAGGAATTGTGTATAAATCCAGGGAATTGCCTAAGCATTAAAAATTTTATCTGGGCTCAGCGCCTGTGGCTCAATGGGCTAAGGTGCCAGCCACATACACCTGAGCTGGCGGGTTTGAATCCATCCTGGGCCCACCAAACAACAATGACGGCTGCAACCAAAAAATAGTTGGGCGTTGTGGCAGGCACCTGTAGTCCCAGCTTCTTGGGAGGCAGAGGCACAGAGGCAGGAGAATCGCTTGAGCCCAGGAGTTGGAGGTTGCTGTGAGCTGTGATGCCACAGCGCTCTACCCAGGGTGACAGCTTGAGGCTCTATCTCAAACAAAAAAAAAAAAAATTTTTTTTATTCTATTAAATTTTACCTATTGCTTTTTTTCATTCTAACAAAGTATTCTTACATTAAACAATATAATATTTTCACTGTGTACATGGGCTGTAATTCATTCAATTCCCCTGTTGCTTACTTAGGTTGTTTCCATTTTATATACTATTTTTACCACCAATCATCTTTGTTTGTAGTTCGTTCTGTATTTGTGATTATTGTCTTGAGAGCTCCAAAAACAAACTTTCTCAAACAGAAAGGTATAATACGTTAGCACGCTGTTATCCAAAAGCACTTTAATAATCTGTACCTTTATTAGCAGAGTACAAGTGTGCTTATTTCAAAACACCCTCATAAGCACTGAGTATGATTTTTAATCTTTGCTAATCCAATAGGAAAACTATTTCAATGGCCTTAATTTACAATCCTTTGATTATCAATGAACATATTTCCCCCTATTTGTTAACCCACCTGAATTTCATTTTTGTGAACTGCCTATTTATTCTGGCCCATCCCTTGGGTTCTTGGCTTTTTCTTTATCAATTTATGAGAGTTTATACATGCTTGTTACTGTAAACATGTCTCTTGGTTTGCCTTTTAATTATTTTTGCCATTCATAGCTTTTCATTTTTTTCTTTTGTTTTGAGGGGGACAGGGTCTCACTTTCTTGCCCTCAACCTCAAACTCTTGTAACTCTTCATTGAGTTACAACATTGTTCTCCTAGGTAGAAGAGCTCATAAGCAACCTCAAACTCTTGGGCTCCAGTGATTCTCTTGCCTCAGCCTCCCAAGTAGGTGGGATCACAGGTGCCTGCCACAACGCCCAGCTATTTTTAGAGGCAAGGTCTCACTCTGGCTCACGCTGGTCTCAAACTTGTGAGATCAAGCAATCCACACGCCTGGGCCTGCCAGCGTGCTAGGATAATAGGCGTGAGCCACTGCACCCGGCCTCCATTCACATTCAATCCCAATAAAATTTCACACAACACTTTCATATGATTTTACTTTTATGTACAGGAACTATATAAATATGCTGTTTTTATCTTCTAGATTCCTTAAAATGTTTTCTTTTGCACAGATGATATTTTATCTAAGGTTTATTGAGGTGTACGGTAGCCATTAGAATCCACTTTGTTTTCTGTTTTAATCAAGCAGTGAGGTGTAACCATTTAGGTCCTAGGACTAAGTGACCCTTCCTTCCTCTACTCACTGGTGACACTGACTCTTCATGTATCAATGTCATGTGTAACAGATGGATCTGAAGACCATCCTGCTCCATTGATAACTACATGTTTCTGCTAGGATCACATAATTTCAATTATTCCAGTTTCATGAAATTTTAATTCCTTTTATTACTTTTTAACATTCTTTATTCTTGTATCCTTCCAAATGAAATTTATAACCAAAAGAAAACTTTTTAAAAATTAGAATTACTTTAAGGGCCGTGCCTGTGGCTCAGTGGGTAGGGCGCTGGCCCCACATACCGAGGGTGGAGGGTTCAAACCCTGCCCCGGCTAAACTGCAACAAGAAAGAAAATTAGAATTACTTTGAACCTACAAATTGAACTGAAAGTTCTGTAGAATTTAACTCAAACGAGTAGGGCGCTGGTCCCATATGCCGTAGGTGGCGGGTTCAAACCCAGCCCTGGCCAAAAACTGCAAAAAAAAAAAAAAATAATAATAATAATTTTCCTATTTGAAAACATCTCTCCCTTTATTGTTTTTTCCTCTTTCAGTGAAATTGTCATTTTCTATTCATTTCCTATACATGTTAAGCTCATTTTTGGGCATTTTATGATTTTTTTACTGTTATGTGTTGGATCCAATATTCTATGTACTGCCTGAATGGTTACTAACGGGAGGTGTCTAGTAAAATCACTGGTTTATACTGCATGGAATAACTCTGCAGCTGAATCATCTTGAGTTTTCTAGGTATATAATATGTGAATAGCAAACATGTTTTCTCCTTCTAATTTCTATAATAATTCATGTATTTCACGTTTTGGTAGTCAGAAATCTAAGACACCCTCACCCCCAAGATTCCTGGCCCCTGCTATACGTACATACCTTCTCCTAGTTACTCAAACACAAGTCCTAAGTACTATCTGAAGGGTCCTTGCCAATTTAACTTAAATGTCAAATCAACTTACCTTAAGATAGGGAGACTATCCAGGTGAGACTGACCTAATCACATGACTTTTAAATCTGGGTTTAGCAGTCAGAGACAGGAAGTCAGAAGCTCAAAGTATGAGGATGGCTGCTGAAAGATGGAGGCTACAACACAAGGAACATGGCTGGCTTTTAGGAGTTGAGAGCAACTCTACTGACAGCCAGCAAGGAAGTAAAGACCTCAGTCTTACAACTGCAAGAAGCTAAATTTTATCAAGAAGAATGAGCCTGAAAGCAGAGTCTTCCCCAGAGCCAAACAAAAATTTAGCCTGGCCAAAACCTTCGTCTCAGCCTTGTTAGCCTATGAACAGAGACCCAGTCACAGCATGCCAAAGTTCTGGGTTAGAACTACAAACTACCACTGATTATCCTGTAAATCTCTAAGTTTGTGGTGATTTGTTATGCAGCAATAGAGAACTGCTGCATCTGTCTTATTTAACTGGCCTACACTTAGAGGGCTATGTTAAATAAAGAAGATTAAATAGTAATGTTGTTAGCAAGTCTTCGCAGTTCAGGAAACAGTCAAGAGTCAAAAACCACATCAGTAATTTAAATAGGATAGATTTATTTTTATTTTTGAGACAGAGTCTCACTCTATTACTCCAGGCTAGAGTGCCATAGTGTCAGCCTAGCTCACAGCAACCTCAAACTCCTGGGCTCAAGTGATCCTCCTGCTTCAGCCTCCTGAGTAGCAGGGACTACAGGTGCCCGCCACAACACCTAGCTAATTTTTCTTTTTTTAGTAGGGACAGAGTCTTGCTCTTGCTCAAGCTTGGTCTCAAACTCCTGAGCTCAAGTGATCTTCTTACCTCAGCCTCCCCCAAGTGCTATGATTACAGGCATGAGCCACTGCTCCCAGCCATAGGATAGACTTAAAGATTTTGTTAACTAGTATAAGGTTAAACGTTAAGAGAGGTAAACCTCTCCCCTCCCCAAACCCAGAATTCTTCAAGGGGTCCAGAAGGAGCAAAGGCAGACAGCATATGCTGCATTTGCTAGGCCCCAAGCTGAAGGTGTGTCTGAATAGGAAGCGAAGATCCCTCCAGGCAAAACTGAGAGGGTGTGGCAAGAGACTTCCTAAGGTTAAGATTTAATCATCCTCAGAAGGGTTTCAAGGGGAGGTGGAGAAACTTCCTTGAGGGTAAGAACTGAACAAACTGCTTCTTAAGTACCACTGAGGTGAGCTTGGCAGGACTCCCGGCCTCCTGACTACTGCACCAAAAACAAGCATGCTGAAGGCAGGGAGCAAAGCCCCTTTTGCCCCCCTCTTTCTCCCTACGCTGTGCCTCCAGTGCGTTCTATCGACAACGCCTAACATGAAGCCAGCTAGCCGAAGGAAGGAACCTGTTAACACAGGGCACAGATGGGTTGGGATTTACATAGAATGGGAACTGAGCCGACAAATTAATAATTGGCTCCATACCAATTCCATACCTTTGGCTCCTTGGCTTCCACACACACTCTAAACATTTGAACTTTATACATAAAGTATCAAAACAAATGTTTCCACCTAACAATACGCAGCTAGCTTCCTATAAATCAGCAGTTCTCAACCTGTGGGTCGCGACCCCTTTTTAACAATGAAAATACACTGGGGCATTAGGTAGGTTGAGAACCACTGCTATAAATGAAGATGTTGTCAGAGCCAGGATGCTAGGTCACGGCCCTGGCCCATGAAACTGTCAGGACGCGGACCGACACGGACGGCTGTACAAGCTCGCTCCGGGTATAGCTCCCACAAGTGCCAGGGAGCCCGTTTTACCTCAGTCAGGTCAGAGGTGCAGCAGTCAGTCTTAGTAGGAGCCTAGACTAGCTTCTCCCGTGGCTATTTACACCACAGCTGTGGCGACTGCCAAGCAACGATGTATGTGCTCTTGTGCTCTTTAACGAGAGACCAATCCTTTCCCCAGTCCCTTAGTACCAAGGTGTTTCTTTTCAGGTGTCTCTTACAGATGTTCTCACCTTCTTCTCAAAATGAGAAGTCACAGTCCTAAGTCACTATATCTGTCACTGGCAATAGTACCTGCCTCTTAAAATTTACTTACAGTCCCGCTAAATATTCTGCTCTCTAAAGTCAAACTGTTAAGTTACAATCATCTGCATACAAAATAAGGGAAAGAGGAGGAGAAAGAAAACTTAACACACACAAACATGTGGATGCACAAGAAAAAATATGCTATGCTACAACAGTCCTCATTTCTACAACCAGTCACAAGGTCACACACGGGCCTGGGTGGTGTCCTTTCTTCTTTCACTAGCCAGCCTACATTTCCTCTGTCCTCGATCACAGCCTCAGGTAGTCAGGACCAAAATCTCATTTCTGAAAGATCTGTCTCAGTAGACCTTTTGGGGGGGTACCAGTTTTTCATTAGGCTTCAACACTGTGCATAGGAGTCCCTAAGAGACATTTCAGAGAATTCCTCGAGTTACAACATTGTCCTCCTAGTCGCTGTTGTACAGCAATCAAGATTAAGTACTCCAGCCAACCTCTTTTTCCACCTGTTGGTTCGATGGCATAAAGAACCACACGAGAGTGGTAGCCTCATCATTTAATTCAATGGAAGCATTCTGTGTCCTCTGGCAGAAACATTCCCAATTTAGAAATAAGAACTCCAAATCCCAGCAGACCTCAAAGTTGCTAGTATAGGAAGCAGAAATTCTCAGAGTGGGTTATCAGGTATAATAATAGTGAGAGGTTGCTTTTAGGGTTTTACCATTAAGTATATGATTTGGACATTAGTCTTGGAGTTCACATCATATTAAACAAATATCCTGTTCTTCCAAATATGTTCTAACAGAAGAAACAGGGATATTGAAGTTATCTTTTCTCCTTTGATTCTGTTGATTTTTGTGTTTTGTATTCTAAGCGATGTTATTAGGTGCATACATCTTACTGAACTGACTCATTTTTCATTATGAAATTTCCTTTTTCATTTCTAGAGATGTGTCTTGCCTTAAGGACCATTTGTCTGCTACTACTTAAGCTGATTATCTTATTGCTTATTTTAAACTTGCCCCACCTACACTATGTTCCTTTTTTTCTTTTTTGTCTTATTTTGGACAGTAAGTAATTTTTACTATTCTATTTCCACTCTCCTATACTAGCTTTGTAGCTATAAATTTTCTATCCTTTTAGGGGTTATCCTCAAGTAGCTTTTCTTAATTATGCCCTACAGAAAATATTGAGTGATTACTTTTTTCAAATCTTAAACAAGTTTGGTACATAGCTAGTGTCATTCTAGATGCAAAGAATTAGTTCATAATATATGATAGATGACATAGCACAGATGTTTTCGTTCTAGCAGCTATTTCAAAAGTACCACAGACTCAGTAGCTTACACCACAAACATTTTTCATAGTTCTGAAATCTAGGAAGTCTAAGATCAGGGTGCCTTCTAAGCATGGTCAGATTCTGGTGAGAGTCCTCTTGCTGGCTTGCAGAGGGCTGTCTTCTTGCCGGGTCTTCACAGGGTGGAGAGTAGAGAAGGAAGCAAGCTCTCTGTGACTCCTCTTACAAGAGCACTAATCCCATTCACAAAGGCTCCATTCTCATCAACTAAATATTTCCCAAAGGTCCCCACCTCCCAATATTGGAGGTTAGAATTTCAACATATAAATTGAGGGTAGGAGGACACAACATTGAGTTCACAACACCCAGGGGCTGGAAACTTTTCTATTACGGGGTAGACAGCAAATATTTTGAGCTTTGTGGGCCATATGATCTCTGTAGCAACCACTCAATGTTAGTGTTATAGCATGAAAGCAGCCATATAATATGTAAACTAATGGGCCTGGGTTGTGCTCCAGTATAGTGTCATTTACTAAAATAGGTGACAGGCTGGGCTTGGCCTGCAGGTTGAACTTTGCTAATCCCTGTCCTTGACACTACCACGTGTTTCTCCCATTTAACATTCCTGACAAAGATGGTCCTCGATATTATCACACATCATGTATCCCTGTCTCATTACAGTATAAATTAAAAAGACCTCAGGACACTTAAACTATATCCTCTTCTAGATCTTTGAGCTGCTGTCATTTATTATTTTTATTGTTTTATGCAGTTACCATTACTATAGATTTGTTTATCTATTTATCCTATCTTATTAACCTATTATGTATATTCATTTCTTCCTGCATCTCTATACTTCCACCTGGTTTTCCCTTCTACCTGAAGAATTTTCTTTATACTTCAGTGTGGATCTGCTGGTGATGAATTCTCTTAAGTTTTTGTCTGCCTGAAAATACCTACCTTCATTTGGGAATATACTTTAGCCTCATATAGTTTTCTAGTTTAGCAGCTATTTTTTTGCAACATTTCAAAGATACTATAACATTGTGTTCTGATTTCCAATTCTTCTGCAAAGCAGATAAGCAGTCTTTATTGTTGTTCCTATGAAAGTAATGTGTCTTTTTCCTACTTTGGCTGACTTTTATCATTTTAGCAATTTTCTCTTTCTTCCCCTTGTTTTTGTTTTATTTTGTATTTATTCTGCTTAGTCCTATAGTGATTATTAAATCTGTGGCTTGACAGTTTGCATTAGTTTTAGAAGATTCTCAGTCATTATGTCATTTTCCTTCTGATAATTTTAATCTTAAGTATTTTACACTTTTAAAAATGTCCCTGGGCAGCGCCTGTGGGTCAGGGGGTAGGGTGCTGGCCCCATGTACCAAGGGTGGCAGGTTCAAACCCAGCCCCAGCCAGCTAAAACAGCAGTGGCAACTGCAACAAAAGTAGCCAGGCATCATGGCGGGCGCCTGTAGTCCCAGGTACTCGGGAGGCTGAGACAAGAGAATCGCGTAAGCCCAAGAGTTGGAGGTTGCTGTGAGCTATGTGACGCCACAACACTCTACAGAGGGCTACAGAGTGAGACTCTGTCTCATAAAACAAACAAAAATGTCCCATATGTCTCGTGTATTTTTGTTTTTCATTTCCATCCTTTTGTTTCCCCGCATTTCACTGTAGATATTTTCTTCTGCTCTATCTTCCAGGTCACTAATTCTTACTTTATCTGTGAGTACTCAGTTATTAAATCCTATTAAATCCCCAGAGTTATTGTACTTTTCTTTTTTAAAAGTATTCTTTTAAAAAATACTGCTACACAGATGAACATATTTTAAGGGTACATATGATAATTAATATTTATTTTTTTCTTTACACTAGGAACATCTGAATTATTCTCTTCTAGCTATTTTGAAATATATAGTTATTATAAGCTATAGTCAATTTATATTGTACTATTCAATTTAATTTTCAATATTTTTTCATAGTTTCTAGTTTTCTGTTGAAATCCCTCATTTGTCATTTAATTTATTAAACTTAATAATCAACATTTTTTTTCTGTGACAGGGTCTCAACTCTGTTGCCCAGGCTGGAGTGCACTGCCATCATCATTGCTTACTGTGGGCTCAAGCAATTCTCCTGCTTCAGGCTCCCAAGCAGCTGAGATTTCAAGTGTGTGACACCATGCCCAAATATTTTCCTATTTATTTTTGTACAGATGTGCTCTTGTTATGTTGCTTGGACTGGTCTTAAACTCCTGATCTCAAGTAAATCTCCCACCTCAGCCTCCCAAAGTACTAGAATTACAGGCTTGAGCCAGCAATACCCAGCCAATCAACATTACTTTAAGGTCCAAGTCTGATAATCCTAATATGTGGATCTCCTGTGGGTGACCCTATTGCCTGTTTCCCCCCCTAATTTTTAGCCTTTTTATATGCCTGTTTTTTTGACTTAATATTGTTAGTCTTTATGAGAAAAAAAGTGGAGATAATCTGAGGCTTTAAATGTTATCCTCAAGAGAGGATTTCATTTTGCTTCTGACAAGCATTTAAGAGTAGGGGTGATTCACTTTAATCTATTTTAGTTAATTCAAAACTGAGTTTTAGTTTTCATGAGGGATGGATTTCAGAATCATTTCTAGGTTGCCATACACTTAGTGTGAAAAGTTAGTGGGGTTTTTTTGGGCGGGTCAATTCCAACTGAAATCCTGGGATGTTCAGCTCTTCAGTCATAGCTTTTAAGTAGACTTCTGAAGGGTCACGTGGCACCAAATGTTTATTCTGCCTCTTTAGACCTCTCTTCTCTCTGGGATCTTGGCCCCTAAAAGTCTTCCTTTTTAAATTCTTGCCAGCAGGGCTGGTCTGACACAACTAGTATGCCTTAGCCAGAAGCAAAAGTCCAGGGGATATTGAATTTATAATTTTCCAGGCACCAACTGGGATAATCCTGTGAATTTTCTTACTTGATCTACTACTGTAATGGAATATTAGCAGAGTTCCTTGTGTTCCAAAGATAAGCCTGCCTTGGTCTTAACATTCTATTGTTTTTATATGCTGTTGCATTTGTCTCAAATTCTCTTTAGAAAGAGGTTTTAAGGAAGTATTATTAATGCTAATGAATTGTGCTTTCCAATAAATTATTTAACAGTCCCATTATATTTATGTAACGAAAATCAAAAGTTAGATTTTCGGCTATCTTTGTGTGTGTTTCTGGTATCATAATTATGCTAGGTTCATAAAATAAGTTAAAAAGTTATCCTTTTTTAAGTTCTTTTTTAAGATAATTTACATAGTAAACATTAAAAAATATGCAAGTTTGAAAAAGAGAAACTAGGTGCATGGCCTACAGACACATGAAAAAAATGCTCATCATCCTCAGTCATGAGAGAAATGCAAATCTAAACTACTTTGAGATATCATCTAACTCTGGTAAGATTGGCCCACATCACAAAATCCCCAAAGCAGAGATGTTGGCATGAATGTGGAGAAAAGGTAACATTTCTACTTTGCTGGTGGGAATGCAAACTAATACATTCCTTTTGGAAGGATATCTGGAGAACACTTCGAGATCTAAAAATAGACCTGCCATTCAATCCTACAATTCCTTTACTAGGTATATATCCAAAAGACCAAAAATCACATTATAACAAAGATATATGTACCAGAATGTTTACTGCAGCCCAATTCATAATTGCTAAGTCATAGAAGAAGCCCAAGTGCCCATCGACCCATGAATGGATCAATAAATTGTGGCATATGTATACCACAGAATGCAGTCTTAAAGAAAGATGGAGACTTTACCTCTTACATGTTTACATGGATGGAGCTGGAACATATTCTTCTTAGCACAGTATCTCAAGAATGGAAGAAAAATGTACTCAGTCTTACTATGAAACCAATTTAAGCTTTCATATGAAGGCTATAACCCAATTATAGCTCAAGAAAAAGGGGAAAGGGGAGAGGAGGGGAGGGGGAAGGATGGGTGGAGGGAGAGTAATTGGTGGGACCACACCTATGGTGCATCTTGCAAGGGTACATGTGAAATTTACTAGGTGCAGAATATAAATGTCAACACAATAACTAAGAAAATGCCATGAAGGCTATGTTAACCAGTTTGATGAAAACATTTCAAATTGTATGTAAAACCAGCACATTGTACCCCATGATTGCATTAATGTACACAGCTATGATTTAATAAAAAAATGAATAGCCGGGCGTTGTGGTAGGCACCTATAGTCCCAGCTACTGTGGGAGGCTGAGGCAAGACAATGGCCTAAGCCCAGGTGTTGGAGGTTGCTGTGAGCTGTGTGACGTCACAGTACTCTATAGAGGGTGATAAAGTGAGACTCTGTCTCTACAAAAAAAAAAAAAAGAAAAGGAGAAACTTTTGGAGATAAATTATTTTATCAGTAAAATTCCTTCCTTTTAGCAGAGAGAGGGAAGGAGCGAGGTGGGTGGGATCTTGGTGTGTGCCACACCTTTTGGGGGCAAAACACAATTGTAAGAGGGACTTGACCTAACAAAAGTGATCAGTGTAACCTGGTTTCTTGTACCCTCAATGAATCCCCAACAATAAAAAAAATAAATTCCTTTTTTTTGTTTAGGTTTTCTGGATTTTCAAAAGATCTGTGACTACTTAAAATGATATTACTGCCTTTGCACAAAGCTTGGGCTCAATAAATGTTGGTTTCCTTTTGACCTAAAAAGTTTTCTTTTTGCTTTGTACCATGTCATTAAAAAATATCTACTATTTCTGAGACAATGAGTTGCTTTTCATTACCCAAAGCAGCAGTTCTCAACCTGTGAGTCCTGTATTAAAGGGCTTCGGCATTAGGAAGGTTGAAAACCACTGACCCGAAGCTTTACCATTACTGGAGATTAGGGATCTAGGAAAGATACTAGTGCAGTGGTTCTCAAACTTCTAATGCCGCGACCCTTTAATACAGTTCCTGTGGGTCATGGCCCGCAGGTGAAGAACCACTGTGTGGAACTAAAAATGGGTTATTACTACTTACTACACTTTCCTCATCACCTGAATCTCATCAAATTCTGAAGAGACAGTTAATACCAGCAGAAGTCAGTACCGAAATCTAATACATACGAAGATTGAGTTATTCAATCAACCAAGCAGTATTTACTAAATGCCTACTACGTGTAAGTCAATAAGCTAAGATTTATGAAGAGATGACATAATCATGAATCTTACTTTCAAGGAGTTTACAACTTAATAGAAGAAAGAAAATATGTATATGTATTATCACGATGAAGGTTAGAAAGCCTAAATACCAGGATACAGACATCACCTGAAAACATGTCCTATGTGAGCATTACCAAAGTTTTGAGATACACAAAAATCAAGAAAAATAAAGTCTGCATAGATGGAAACAAATGGAAACTGATAAGCCGAGCAAGCTGAAACTTCCTTGGGTGACCCAGAAAGGATGCTGTCAACTATATTTCTTGAATAAATAATGGACCATAACAGTCTATGTCAAAACTTTCATAGTGACCCAAGTATAATGATTCACACAATTTGTACGCCAAGTAGAAACGCATTAAGCAATGTTTTCTTCCTCTTTAACATACCTCTACCATGAAGGGAAAAATCAAGTTTTATATATAAAGTGCCTAAGGGACTGTCTATTTCTTAAGTATCTGACTTTACTGAAAAAAGCTTTACCTAAATAAATGACTTCAGGGATGAAGAGCCCAACCTCACCATATTATGATAATTAAATGCCACACAGGAGAAAACCTTATAAGCACTTCTAGAACTCTGACTGGGGCCTCTTTGTGTGAGATACAGCAAATTAAACTGATGATCCAATCATCACAAAAATAAATCGTAATAGTCTTAACAAAGAATACAAACTCAATCTCTATCCTACATCTTTTGCTTGTAAGAGAGGCATCTCCATTTACTCCACTATCATGGTTCTTTCCAGTGGCTGTTGGAAATTTTGTTTCTGGCCCAGCACCTGTAGCTCAAGCGGCTAAGGCACCAGCCACATACACCTGAGCTGGCGGGTTCAAATCCAGCCTGAGGCCTGCCAAACAACAATGATGACTGCAGCCAAAAAATAGCCGAGCAATGTGGCAGGCGCCTGTAGTCCCAGCTACTTGGGAGACTGAGGTAAGAGAATTGCTTAAGTCCAGGAGTTAGAGGTTGCTAGGAGATGTGATATGCCATGGCTCTCTGCCAAGGGCAACAGCTTGAGGCTGTCTAAAAAAAAAAAAAAGAAATTTCGTTTCTTTTCCCTCCAGCACACCTCAAAACTCATGCTCATTACCTTGAGTGTAGATTGTTGCACAGGTGTATTATATACACATACCAAAATTCACCGAATGGTATACATTAAATATGCACAGTTTTTTTTTTTTTGAGACAGAGCCTCAAGCTGTCACCCTGGGTAGAGTGCGGTGGCATCACAGCTCACAGCAACCTCCAACTCCTGGGCTCAAGTGAGTCTCCTGCCTCCACCTCCCAAGGGCTGGGACTACAGGCACCCGCCACAATGCCCGGCTATTTTTTGGTTGCAGCCGTCACTGTTGTTTGGCGGACCCAGGCTGGACTTGAACCCTCTAACTCAGGTGCATGTGGCTGGCGCCTTAGCCGCTTGAGCCACAGGCACTGAGCCAATATGCACAGTTTTTAAGGTAAAGGTTGCTATCAGCAACAGATGAGTGGAAGAATTTTTTTTTCATCCTATTTTGCATCATATTTAAATTTAGTCAACTGAGTAATTTTTAAAAATTCTGGTTAATTTGCCTTTCTTTATTACTGGTAAGATATATTTTAAAAATACATGCCCTTACTAATCTGTTTCGCAAATTATCTTTTCCTTTGCTTATCCCAAAAGGCACAAGACCCGGGTTTACACCCAAGACTCTGTGACCTTCAAGCAAGTCCTACCAACTCTTTTAGGTCTTGGTTTTCTCCTCTGTAAATACTATAGAACAGTGAAATTTAAATAGTTTAAATTAGTTAAGATTTGAAACTGTATTGGAAACATAGTAGATAAACAAGATATAATTAATAACAATATTGGTGCTAATCATTATCACCTTGACTATACAGAACAGTAAACAGCAATGGTAATAAAACCCAAAATAAAACCAAACAAGGGTGGCACCTGTGGCTTAGTTAGTAGGACGCCAGCCCCATATAACAAACGTGGCGGGTTCAAACCTGGCTCTGGCCAAACTGCAACAACAAAAAAAATAGCTGGGTGTTGTGGCGGGAGCCTATAGTTCCAGCTACTTGTGAGGCTGACACAAGAGAATCACCTAAGCTCAAGAGCTGGAGGTTGCTGGGAGTTGTGCTGTCATAGCATATACTGAGGGTGACAAAGGGAGACTCTATCTCTTAAAAAATAAATAAATAAAATAAAACCAAACACAACATTTACAAAAAAACCTTAATATTTTATTAATTTTTCTTTTTTTTGAGACAGAGTCTCACTATGTTGCCCCCAGTGGAGTGCTATGACGTCACAGCTCACAACCACCTCAATCTTTTGGGCTCAAGCGATTCTCTTGCCTCAGCCTCACAAGTAGCTGGGACTACAGGTGCCCACCACAACACCCAGCTATTTTTTGTTGCAGCTGTCATTGTTCAGCTGGCCCAGGCTGGGTTCAAACCTGCCAGCCTCGGTGTATGTGGCTGACACCATAACCACTGTGCTACGGGCGCCAAGCCAAAATCTTTTTTTTTTTTGAGACAGAGCCTCAAGCTGTCACCCTGGATAGAGTGTTGTGGCATCACAGCTCACAGCAACCTCCAATTCCTGGGCTCAAGCGAGTCTCTTGCCTCCGCCTCTCAAGTAGCTGGGACAACGCCACAATGCCCGGCCATTTTTTTTTTTGGTTGCAGCTGTCACGGTTGTTTGGCGGGCCCAGGCTGGATTCGAACCCGCCAGCTCAGGTGTACGTGGCTGGCGCCTTAGCCCGTTGAGCCACAGGCGCTGAGCCAACAGTGGAAAAGTTCTTAAGGCATCCGGGTGCCGCAGACCAGCCCCATGGACAAGCCGGAAAGCTGCCACCCGGTCAGAGCTGGAGCTGGAGCCGCAGGAGCGCTAGGCCACCTCCGCTGCGCCTGTCAGCGCCTGGCTCTCACCTGCTGGAGAGCCAGCCAGAGGTGGCGCCGGAGCAGCGACTTCAGGCTCTGACCTCCACATTTTCAATGTCAATAGAAAATGGGTTATGGAAAAGCTGTATATCCTGTTCATGGAAATGAAGCTCTTTAAATCTAAATTGGAACTCCTTTTGCAACTTTTCCAGTGAATCCACACGTTTTATTTGGGAATGCAACCAATGGTTTTCCGCTAACAGATTTTGCAGCCCAGGCTGAGTCCACTGCCAAACAGGACAGGCAGCAGAGGCAAAAACACCTGGCGGGCCAGATAAATGTCCATGGCGGGCTGTAGTTTGAGGATTCCTGCTCCAAGAGCAGGGATGAGATGTAGCAGCACAGAGCCACAGCGGCCTGTCACCTTGCAAGGAACAATGTGAGGCTTGCTGATCTTATACCCCCAGTAGCCTGTCCGCACGGGGACAATAGAGAGCTTGGCCAGGGTGATGGCCCCTCAGATGGCAGTGGCTGCTTCCCTGGAGCACCTAACACCCAGACCGACATAGCTATTGTAGTACCCAGCGGCAACAAACACCTTGAACCTGGTCCGCAGCCCAGTGTGGGTCTGCTTTTGCACTGACATGATCTTAAAAACCTCATCCTTGAGAGATGCCTCCAGGGAAAAAAAATCAATGATCTCAGATTCCTTAATGGGCAGGGAGAAGAGACAGATCTCCACAAGGGATTTGATCTTCACGTCCTCGACCAGGCGGCCTAGCATGGTGACCAGCATCCACTCTTTGTCCTCGGCCTCGCCTCTGTGAGCTCCGCGGCCTCAGCCCCGGCCCCAACCCCAACCGCAACCCTGGCCACGAATGCCACTGCCAAAGCCTCCACAGAAACCACCAGTCTCCCATTCCAGGGCTCCCCGGGGGCCTCCAGGCTCTCCCACTGCACCAGCGTCATCTGCCATTTGATGTTTTCATTGGAGAAGCAGTGATGTTTAGCATTTTATGTGCTTAAGCCAGTTGTATATCTTCTTTGGTGAAATGTTTATTGAAATGCTTTGCCCAGTTTTTGGCTTGGCGCCTGTGGCTCAACGGTCTAAGGTGCCAGACACGTACACCT
>CAUYRH010135039.1:0-14379 GCA_963574655.1 Perodicticus potto | reverse complement strand
GTACATTGAGGCTGGTGGTTTTGAACCCGGCTTGCGCCAGGTAAAACGACAATGACAACTGCAACAAAAAAATAGCTGGGCATTGTGGTGGATGCCTGTAGTCCCAGCTACTTGGGAGGCTCTGAGGCAAGAGAATCGCTTGAGCCCAGGAATTGGAGTTTGCTGTGAGCTGTGATGCCACAGCACGCTATCCAGGGTGACAGCTTGAGGCTCTGTCTCAAAAAATAAAAAAAATTTAAAAAAAAAAAACTGGCTCATGATGGAAAAAGATTTAAAGCTTTTGGTTTGTTTTTGAGACAGAGTTTCAAGCTGTTGCCCTGGGTAGAGTGCTGTGGCATCAACAGCTCACAGCAACCTCAAACTCTTGGGGTCAAGCAATTCTCTTGCCTCAGAGCCTCCCAAGTAGCTGGGACTACAGGCATCCACCACAATGCCCAGCTATTTTTTTGTTGCAGTTGTCATTGTCGTTTTACCTGGCGCAAGCCGGGTTCAAAACCACCAGCCTCAATGTACGTGGGCGCCCTACCCACTGAGCTACAGGTGCCTCCCAGAAAAAGATTTAAATCTAAGACACAAAGCAATAAAATCCTCATGATACTGGCCTGGGGAAAGAGTTTATGAAGCCTCCATTGACAACGTCAACAACAATAAAAATAAATAAATGGGACTTAATTAAGCTAAAAAGCTTCTGCTTGGCCTAGGGCACAACGATTAACCAAATAGACAACCTTCGAAATGGGAAAAGATATTTGCATAGTGCAAATCTGACAAAGGCAGACAAACCAGAATCTACAGAGAACTCAAATTTATCAACAAGAGTAAACAATCCCATCTATCACTGGGCAAGAGCTATGAACAGAAAAAAGACTGATAAATGCCCAACAAACACCTGAAGAAATGCTCATTGTCCCTAATCATCAGAGAAATTTGAATGAAAACCACCTTGAGGCTCAGTGCCTGTAGTTCAAGCGGCTAAGGAGCCAGCCACATACACCAGAGCGGCTAAGGCGCCAGCCACATACACCAGAGCTGGTGGGTTTGAATCCAGCCTGCCCACCAAAACAACAATGACAACCGCAACCAAAAAATAGCCAGGCGTTGTGGTAGGAACCTGTAGTCCCAGCTACTTTAGAGACTGCTGTGAGCTGTGATGCCACAGCAGTCTACCCAGGGCAGCAGCTTGAGGCTCCGTCTCAAAAAAAAAAAAAAAAAAAAAAAAACCACGTTGAGATATCACCTAACCTCAGTGAGAATCATATACATCATAAAGTCCCAAAGCTACAGAGGCTGGTGTGCGTGTGAAGAGATGCGAACACTTTTACTCTGTTGGTGGGATTGCAAACTAATTCAGCCTCCTTAGAATGAAGTATGGAGAGTCCTCAAAGAACTCAAAATAGACCTCCCATCTAAATCCCACCATCCTATTACTACATATCTACCCAGAAGAAAAAAAAAATCATTTTATTACAAGGACATCTGCATTAGTTTATCACAGCTCAATTTACAATCACCAATATGTAGACTCAACCCAAAGTACCCATCAACCAATGGAAGGATTAATAAATTGTGGTATATGTATACCATGGAATACTATCCAGCCATAAAAAAGATAACCTGGACAGAATTGGAGAACATTAAGTATCACAAGAATGGAAAAGCAACTATCCAATGTATTCAATACTAATATGAATCCAATAAATAAACTAATTCACGCCCACACAAGAGAAAAACTCAATTTAATTCAAAATGGGGGAAGGATAAGAGGAAGAGAAAAGGAGATTAGTGTGCTCTCAGCTTATGGGCTCAATGTAATGATATATGGCACACTTCCTGCGACCTTACCTAACACAAACATTGTAACCTAAACATTTGTACTCTCATATTAACCTCAAATTTAAATCAATAAATAAATACTGCCAGATTACCTTTCTAAAAGTTTGCAGCAGAATAGGTGCAGGGGCTCACACCTGAAATCCTGGCAGTCTGGGTGTCCAAAGCAGGAGGACCGCCTGAGCTCAGGGATTCAAGACCAGTCTGTGCAAGACTGAGACCTATTCCTACTAAAAGTAGAAAAATTAGCCAAGTGTTGTGGCTGGAGCCTGTGGTTCCAACTACTTGGAATGCTGAGGCAGGAGGATCACTAAAGTTCAGGAGTTTAAGGTAGCTGTGACCTAGACTTAGGGCAGGGCACTCTAGCCTCCAGCAACATAGAGAGACTCTGTCTCAAAAAATAAGTAAATAATAAAAGTGTGCAGCAATTCTCTCTCCAGCAACACGAGTGAAATATGGGCACTTCTTAAGTGAAATAAGCAGATTAAATGTCATTCTTTTTTTTTTTTAAATACATGTATTTTATTATTCTTCATTATTCCCCCCCCCACCCGTCCGTGATAAGACAGAATTGATTTACATAAATGTCATTCTTTACTGTCCTCCCCATATAATGAGTATGTTATGCTTAACATAAATTTATTTTCACCAAGAGATCAGAACACGGGAAATCTCTTTTCCTACTGAGTAATCAACCTAGCAACCTACATAATGTGTCAAGTCCCCAGAGATCTCTCACTCTCACACACACACAATTCCGAGATATTTCAAGAACATTATTATACTCCCCAAAGTCCACATTTGGAGCAAATATAAAATAATTTTATAAAACAGAAAACAATTTTAATCTAGTTCATAATGAATACGTTACAAACAGGTTAGTTTATCAAAACTACGAAGATTGGATGAGAATGCCAGAGCCAAGGAAACACCTATTTAGACAAGGAAAAACAAGAGAACGACTCAGATATGCCTCCTAAGTTAACTTCAGCAACCTCTTTCCCTCAGCAGTGAAGGAAAGGTAATTACGGAAGGGAGAATTTATTCTTCGATATTTTGAAGTGACAGGAAAGGAAGAAATACAATACAGGCCGGCTCCTCTCCCCACTCATACAGGCTACGCCACCGCGAACTGTGTACCCTAGCCATGGCCACTTCTCTAGCCAACTTGAGGTTCAGAACTCACCACAACACAAAAATTGAGGCGTTTTTGGACTTTCGTTAGTAGATTCATCCTTTGGCCTCCCAGCCACACGGGGTAAGCACGCAGCAGTTGCAAGTAAAGGACGCCATCTTAGGTCTCCCACCAAACCTAGAACACAGGCGGATAAAAAATGGGGTGGGCGTCACAGTCAAAAAGGCCCCGCTCTTAAACGCGGTGCACTACCCAAATGGCTCCGCCGGCAACGTGACCCAGCCGCCCTGTGGCCCACAGTTTTCCCCACCGGTTGTTACTTCCTCTCACAACCTTTGTTAGCTCTTTTAAAATACCCTCTTTCGGTCTCGGCGCCTGCAGCTCAGCGGCTAGGCGTTAGCCACATAACACCAGAGCCGGTGGATTCGAGCTTAGCCCGGGTCTGCCAAACAACGACAGCTACAATCAAAAACTAGCTGGGCGTCGTGGCGGGCGCCTATAGTCCCAGCTCCTTGGGAGGCGGAAGCAAGAGAATCACGTAATCCCAAGAGTTTGATGTTGCTGTGAGCTGTGACGCCACAGTACACTACCGAGGGCGACACGGTGAGAAATAATCAATCAATTAATTAATTAAAATACCCTCGTTCGGGGGTGCCCATAGCTCAATGGTTAGGGCCTCGGCCACATGCTCCGGGGCTGGTGGGTTCGGGCCTGCTAAAAAAAAAAAAAAAAGCCGGGCCCTGTGGCAGGTGCCTGTAGTCCCAGCTACTTGAGAGGCTGAGGCATGAGAGAATCGCTTAAACCCAAGGGTTTGAAGTTGCTGTGAGCTGTCATGTCAGTGCACTCTACCCAGGGCGACAGCTTGAGACTCTGTCTCAAAAAAAAAAAAAAAAAGATACAAAGCTGTGATTTAAAAGAAAACAGCTTGAGACTCTGTCTCAAAAAAATAATAAAAGAATGAATTTGATGGGACAGTGCCTGTGTCTCAGTGAGTAGGGTGCCTGCCCTATATTCCCAGGGTGGTTTGTCCCAGCCAAACTGCAACAAAAAAATAGCCGGGTGTTGTGGCGGGTGCCTGTAGGCCCAGCTACTCGGGAGGCCAAGGCAAGAGACTTGCCTAAGCCCAAGAACTGGAAGTTGCTGTGAGCTGTGATGCAATGGCACTTACTGAGGGCGACAAAGAGACACTCTCTCTAAAAAAATAATAAATTTGGCTATTATGAACATTTCATATAAATGAAGTCAATAGATGGCTTTTTATGCCTCACTTCTTTTTTTTTTTTTTTTGGCTGGGGCTGGGTTTGAACCCACCACCTCCAGTATATGGGGCTGGCGCCCTACTCCTTTGAGCCACAGGCACCGCCCTATGCCTCACTTCTTTTATTTTGCATATTCATGCATTTTTAGAGTTCATGAATGTTGTAGCTTGTATAAGTACTTCATTCCTTTTTATGACTAAATGATATTCCATTGTATAAATGATACCAGAATTTTGCTCTAGTAGGTTCTTGGTCTCGGTGATTCGAAGAATGAATCCGAAGACCACAGATCAGTGGCAAGACAGGATTTATTTACAGAAAAGAATACAGATGTGCCAGAGCTCCTGGCAGAGAGAAAACTCAAGTGAGGAGAGCAAAGTGTTCTCTCTCTCCCTCTCTGTCTGTCTGACTGTAGGCTCTTTGTCTAAGGGTATATATAGTCACATGGGGCCCTCAGTAGTTTCATTTAGCGTGTCTGGGACATGTCTGGCCCTCAGTAGTTATATTTAGCGGGCTTAGTAGTTACATTTAGCGTGTTCTGGGACATGTCTGGAACAACATGTCTGGGTGGCAAATGAATGGCTACAATCCCTTTCGTTCCTAGGCCTAGGAAATGGGGACTCCCTGCCCACCCTCCAGCCTGCTGGTTCGGCTGCTTGCTGCCACCGCACCAAGGCAGAGGCAGCAGATCTGCGCGCTCCACCCCACATCCACGAGCTGGCTGGGATGCCACTTGGCCTGTATCATAAATATACAACATATTGTTTATCCATTTAACAAATGATGCACATTTGGGTTTCCACCTTTCGTCTATTATGAATAATGCTGCTATGAACATTGTTGTGCAAACGATTCACTTCAGATAGGCAGAAGAAAAACTTCAGCATGGAGTTTGAAGATAGAGAAATAGGAATAAAGTTGGAATAAAGAGATAATGACATTTTCTTTATTCGGCTCATGGCATGGAGGGTGGTGGGCAAGCCAGTGCAGTAGGTACCCCTTACCCAGCTCCTGGCGGCTGAGGAGCTGGGCTGCCTGGAAAGTCCACAATTTATGTTCTGCCACCGGCCATCTGCAATCCACAGTTCACACAAGGGAAAGGTCCTATGCACTTTTATATCCGGGGGAACAAAAGTGGCAGCATGCCAAGCAGCTACAACATAAGCATCATTATGGTCATCTAAGCTTACAAGGAGCCTTTTACACCATCCCACCTGTCCTGGGGTATGGACGGGAGAGCCCAGGCATCCTTAACTCATTCCACACCCATGCCTATGGGCAAGAAAGCCCAAACATCTTTGTCTGTCCATATAAACATTAATGTACAAATTTTTGTGTCAACACATGTTTTCTGTTCTCTTTGGTATATACCTAGGACTGCAACTGCTGGTTAGTATAGTAACTCCATGATGACCCCTTTGAGAAACTGCCAAACTGTCTTCCAAGGTGCTGCATTATTTTACATTTCTACCAGCAATGTATGAATGTTCCAATTTCTCTACATTCTTGCCAAACTTGTCATTTTAATTAAAGCCAGCTTAGTGGATGTGAAGTAGTATCTCACTGTACTTTTGATATGCATGTTCCTAATGGCTAATTATGACTGTAGAGCATCTTTTTATGTGCATGTAGGCCCTTTATATTTCTTTTTTGGATAAATGTCTATTCAGATCCATGGCCTACTTTTTGATCAAGTTATTGGTCGTTTAATGAGTTGTAAGAGTTTTAATTATTAAATATATATATTCTAATGCATATCCATTATCAGATATAAGCTTTGCAAGGATTTTCTTCTATTCCACAGGTTTTTCCAGCTTTTTGATGTGTTTTGTTTGTTTGTTTTGTTTTGTTTGAGACAGAGTCTCACTTTGTCGCCCTTGATAGAGTGCCATGGCGTCACAGCTCACAGCAACCTCCAGCTCTTGGGCTAGGGCAATTCTCTTGCCTCAGCCTCCTGAGTACCTGGGACTACAAGCACCTGCCACTATGCCCAGCTATTTTTGTTGCAGTTGCCACTGCTGTTTTAGCTGGCCAGGGCCGGGTTCGAACCCGTTACACTCGGTATATGGGGCCAGCGCCCTACCCACTGAACCACAGGCGCCGCCCTTTATTTTGTTTTTTTAGAGACAGAGTCTCACTTTGTTGCCCTCAGTAGAGTGCTGTGACATCATAGCTCACAGCAACCTCAAACTCTTGTCTCAGACTCCCGAGTAGCTGCGACTATAGGTGCCCTCTACAATGCCTGGCTATTTTTAGAGACAGGGTCTCTCTTGCTCAGGCTGGTCTCAAACTCCTAAGATTAAGCAGTCCACCTGCCTCTGCCTCCCAGAGTGCTAGAATTACAGGCACGAGCCACTACCCCTAGCCAGTATAGTGGTTTTGTATTTTTTTTTTTTTGACAGAGTCTCACCAGGTCACCCTCAGTGGAGTACCATGGCATCACAGCTCACAGCAACCTCAAACTCTTGACTTAAGCAATTCTCTTGCCTCAGCCTTCTAAGTAGCTGCGACTTCAGGTGCCCACCACAACGTCCAGCTATTTTTTGTTAAGGTTGTCATCATTGCTGTTTAGCTGGCCCGGTAGGGTTCGAACCCACCAGCCTTGGTGTGTGGCTGGGGCCGGAACCCCTGTGCTATGGACCCTGAGCCTGGTTTTGTATTATACAACTTTCTTTTTTTTTCTTTTTCTTTTTTTTTTTTTTTTTGAGACAGAGCCTCAAGCTGTTGCCCTAGGTAGAGTGCAATGACATCACAGCTCACAGCAACCTCCAACTCCTGGGCTCAAGTCATTCTCCTGCCTCTGCCTTCCAAGTGGCTGGGACTACAGGCGCCTGTCACAACGCCCAGCTATTTTTTGGTTGCAGCCGTCATTGTTGTTTGGTGGGTCTGGGCTGAATTCGAACCCACCAGCTCAGGTATATATAGCTGGCGCCTTAGCCACTTGAGCCACAGGCACCGAGCCAACTTTATTTTTTTATTTTTTAGCCAGGGCTGGGTTTGAACCCACCACCTCCAGCATATGGGGCCGGTGCCCTACTCCTTTGAGCCACAGGTGCCACCTATACAACTTTATTGTAGTGGTTTGTTAGTTCTACTTCTAGTATAGCTATCCCTCAGTATCCACAAGGAATTTGTTCTAGGACCCCCTGTAGGTACTAAAATCCTTGGATGCTCAAATTTCTTATATAAAATAGCATCAAATATTCATATAAACTATATATATCCTTCCACATACTTTAAAACACCTCTAAATTACTTATAATAATTAATACATGTAAATGCTATATAAATAGTTGTTATACTACATTAGGTTTATATTTGTATTATTATCATTTTTTTTTTTTTTTAGAGACAGAGTCTCACTTTGTGGCTCTCAGTAGAGTGCGATGGCATCACAGCTCACAGCAGCCTCCAGCTCTTGGGCTTAGGAGATTCTTTTGCCTCCGCCTCCCAAGTAGCTGGGCCTACAGGTGCCCGCCACAACGCCCAGCTACTTTTTGTTGCAGTTTGGCCGGGGCCGGGTTCAAACCCGCTGCCTTCAGTATATGGGGCCCACACCCTTTGCACTGAGCCACAGGCACCACCCTATTGTTTTATTTTTGATCTGTGGCCTATTGAATTCACAAATGCAGAAGCCAAGATATGGAGGGCCAACTGTAGTTTTTTGTCGATTCCTTCGGATTTTCTACATAGAAGATTATGTCCTGTAAGACTGGGTGCAGTGGCTCACACCTGTAATCCTAGCACTCCGGGAGGTCGAGGCATGTGGATTACCTGAGATCACAAGTTCAAGAGTAGACTGAGCCAGAGCGAAACCTCATCTCTAAAAACAGCTGGGCATTGTGGCAATCGCCTATAGTCCCTGTTACTTGGGAGGCTGAGGCAAGAGAATCGCTTAAACCCAAAAGTTTGAGTTTACTGTGAGCTATGACACTATGACACTCTACCAAGGGCAACACAGTGAGACTCTGTCTCAAAAATAATTAAATAAAATAAAATAAAATAAAAAGATTATGTCATGTAGAAGTAGGTATAGTATTACTTTTTCCTTAAAAATCTAGAAACAGGGGCAGCACCTGTGGCTCAGTGAGTAGGTAGCCGACCCCCATATACCGAAGGTGGCGGGTTAGAACCTGGCCCCAGCCAAACTGCAACAAAAAAAGAGCCAGGTGTTGTGGCGGGTGCCTGTGCTCTCAGCTACTTAGGAGACTGAGGCAAGAGAATCTCCTAAGCCCAAGAGCTGGAGGTTACTGTGAACTGTGATGCCACAGCACTCTACCAATAGTGACAAAGTGAGACTCTGTCTCTAAAATACTAATAATAATAATCTTGAAGCTTTTGTATTTTTTTCTTCTAAAGCCTAAAAAGTGAATAGGAATGGTGAGAGCAAATATCCTTAACTTATTCCTAATCTTAGGCAAAAAGGATTTTCATAAGTGCTATATTAGCTTCATATCGCCACTGTAACAAGTTACTGAAAATTTAATGGCTTAAAATAACACAAATTTATTTTTTTATGCTTCTACAGGTCAGAAATCTAAAATCAGTTCAATTTGTTGAAATCCAGGCATCAGCAAGCCTGCATTCTTCCTAGAGGCTCTGAGGGGAACTCCATTTCCCTGCATTTGCTTGTTTTTACAGGGTGAACACAGACACTCATTGGTCTCCTGGCCCCTTCTTCCATCTTCAATCCAGTAGTGTAGCATCTTCTCTAATCCCTCACCCCTGCTTCTGGCCTGTCGTCTTCTCTTTGATTTTCATCCCCAGCCTTCTTTTAAGGAATCTTGCAATTATATTTGGCCCACCTAGTTCATCCACCATAATCTTTCCATCTCTCAACCTCAACTTAATCACATCTGCAACTTCCCTTTTACTATGTGAAGTAACATGTTCACAGGTTCTGGGAATTAAGACATAGTCGTCTTTAATAGGGGACATTATTCAGCATACCAAAGATGGCCTTTATTATTGTTCAAGGGCAAATTTTAAGTTCTCTCCTATTCCTACTTTGTGGAGTGTTCTAGTTTTTTCTTTTTTTTTTTTTTTTTTGTAGTTTTTGGTTGGGGCCAGGTTTGAACCTACCACCTCTGGTATGTGGAGCCAGCGCCTTACTCCTTGAGCCATAGGCACCGCCCAGTGTTCTAGTTTTTTCATAAAAGGATTTGGATTTTGTCAGATTATTTTTCTGCATCAGTAAGATGATCATGTGGTCTTTCTAGAGTAATCGACTTTCCTGTGTTGAACCAACCTAAAATTCCTAAAATAAGTCCCACCAAATCATGATGTACAATCCTTTTGTGTGTGTGTGGTTTTTGGCTGGGGCTGGGTTTGAACCCACCACCTCCGGCATATGGAGCTGGCACCCTACTCCTTTGAGCCACAGGCACCACCCTATAATCCTTTTTATATGCTACCAAGTTCAGTTTGGTAGTATTTTGTTGAAGATTTTTGGATCTGTATTCCCAAGAGACACTGGGCTGTAGTGTTCGCTTCCCATGATGTCTTAATCTGGCTTTGTTATCAGGGAAATTCTGGTCTCATGGAATGAGTTGGAAATTGTTCCATCCTCTTGTATTTTGTGGAAGAATTTGTGAAAGAAGATTGTCTTTTTTTTTTTTTTTTTTTGAGACAGAGCCTCAAACTGTCAGCCTGGATAGAGTGCTGTGGCATCACAACTCATAGCAACCTCCAATTCCTGGGCTTAAGCGAGTCTCTTGCCTCCCCCTCCCAAGTAGCTGGGACTATAGGCACCCGCCACAACACCCAGCCATTTTTTGGTTGTAGTCGTCATTGTTGTTTGGCGGGCCCAGGCTGGATTCGAACCCTCCAGCTCAGGTGTCTGTGGCTGGCGCCTTAGCCTGTTGAGCCACAGGCGCCGAGCCATGTCTTTTTTTTTTTTTTCTGAGACAGAGTCTCACTATGTTGCCCTCTGTAGAGTGCTGTGTTGTCACAGCTCACAGCAACCTCAAACTCTTGGGCTCAAGTGATTCTCTTGCCTCAGCCTCCCAAGTAGCTTGAACTACAGGTGCCCACCACAACGCCTGGCTATTTTTTTGTTGCAGTTGTTTAGCTGGCCTGGGCCAGGTTCGAACCCACCACCCTTGGTGTATGTGGCTGGCACAATAACCACTGTGCTACGGGCGCCAAGCCTGAGGTTTTCAATATTTTTTTTTTGAGACAGATTCTTAGTTTATCACCCTTGGTAGAGTGCTTTGGCATCACAGCTCACAGCAACCTCCTACTCCTGGGCTTAGGCCATTCTCTTACTTCAGCCTCGAAAATAGCTGGGACTACAGGCACCCACCACAACACCCAGCTATTTTTTGTTGCAGTTTGGCCTGGGGCCCTCAGTATGTGGGGGTCAGCTCCCTACTCACTTGAGCCACAGGTGCCACTCAGGTTGTCAATTTTTTATTTATTTTTTTTTCTTTTTTTGCAGTTTCTGGCCAGTGCGAGGTTTGAACCCACCATCTCAGGCATATAGGGCCGGTGCCCTACTCCTTTCAGCCACAGGCACCGCCCCAGGTTGTCAATTTTTTAAACATTTGGTAGAATTGACTGGTGAACCTTTGTGGGACTAGACTTTTATTTATGGATTTTTCTTTTCTTTTCTTTCTTTATTTTATTTTTTTTTTTTTTAGAGACAGAGTCTCACTATGTTGCCCTCCATAGAGTGCTGTGGCATCATAGCTCACAGCAACCTCTGGCTCTTGGGCTTAGGCGATTCTCTTGCCTCAGTCTCCCAAGTAGCTGGGACTACAGGTGCCCACCACAATGCCTGGCTATTTTTCGTTGCAGTTTGGCTGGGGCTGGGTTTTGAACCCTCCACCCTCTATATATGAGGCCAGCACCCTACTCACTGAGCCACAGGCTCTGCCAAGGGTTTTTCTTTATTAATACATTCTATTTCTTTACTGGTTAAAGGTCTATTCAGATTTTCTTTCTTTCTTTTTTTTTTTTTTTTTTTAATTAAGAGAGAGTCTCATTTTGTCACCCTTGGTAGAGTGCTGTGGCGTCATAGCTCACAGCAACCTCAAACTCTTGGGCTCAAGTAGTTCTCTTGCCTCAGCCTCCCATGTAGCTGGGACTACAGTCACCAGCCACAACACCCAGCTATTTTTAGAGACGAGTCTCGCTCTGGCTTAGGCTGGTCTTCAACCTGTGAGCTTAGGCCTCCCAGAGTGCTGGGACTACAGGAGTGAGCCACTTCGCCCGGCCTCAGAAGCTGAAGTACCCAGACTCTTAAGTTTTGTCACAAAATAAATTTATCTGCTTTTTGCACCAGCATGGCAGTAGATGCAAGTGTTCTTAGGCATGGGAGCCATCCTTTCAAGATCCCATCAAGTTGCTTAGAGAGATAAACAACTGGTCTTGCCCAAGATGCTACATTCTGGGTGAGCACTCCCCCACCTGTTCTATTTTTTTTTCCTGATACATACAGTTCCAAAGGCTTGGCTAGGTCAGGGAGTCCTAGCACCAGGGCCTGCCTGTAGTTTTTCCGTTAGCCTCTTGAAGGCTTTTGGCAAGCTGGATTTGTACTCAATTGGCCCATTCTCTCCTCACTTTGTAATTGCATAGAATGGTTTGGCTAGTCTTTATGTTTCACACAGTCTTTCACAAAAAATCTCAGGGCTTTCATCTGGCTTCCGTACCTCAAGTACCTTGCATACATTTGTGGCTTTCTGACTCCCTTATACAGACAGGGACAAAGTCAAGGTTGGGTTCAGCATAAGAGAATAAAACCATTTAGCAGTCACTTACAAATATCTGCAAGTTCTGCAAGGCTAAGGTTCACACAATGCGAACATTAGTATTCCTACTTACAGACTTAGCATAGTTCTTAAGATAATACTTAGTTTTAAGAGTCCCTACATGACTGATCCAAAGTTCTGGACAATTCAAGTGAATATTCCTGAACATCAGCTGGGTGCGGGGCCACCTATGAGGCCATGTTACAGTCACACCATTTATTGGGAAATTCTTATTCAGGTTCCAGTTTTTCCTGAGGTATCTATATAAACACAGCAGATAACGTTTAACACTGCACAAAATTTTCCAGTGTAGCCAATAGGTGACCTTTATTGAGTCTTAAGGCTTTAGAGTAAATATAACTACCGTATATAATTCTATATTCTTTGACCAATCTCGTAGTCCCATTTAACGCATCAGTTTAGTAAAACAGCTACGTCTCATTTTAGGAGCTGGCATTATGGACAAGATTGGAATCTAAGACAGGTGAACCACAGTTTTTTCCCTTTTGAACCATTTCTCTCTTTACTAAAAACAAATTATGGCTGGGCGCCTGTAGCTCAAGTGGCTAAGGCACCAGCCACATACACCAGAGCTGGTGGGTTTGAATCCAGCTGGGCCTGCCAAACAACAATGACAACTATAACCAAAAAATAGCTGGGCATTCAGGTGGCACCTGTGCCTCAAAGGAGTAGGACGCTGGCACCATATACCGGAGGTGGTGGGTTCAAACCCAGCCCCGGGCAAAAAACTGCAAAAAAAAAAAAAAAACAACAACAACAAATTATGGCAGGACTAATTCAATTGCCAAAATAAACCGTACTTTCAGTATATTGGGCCTGATTATTTGCATAAAGTACACCAAGAATAGAATAGGTTTTTTTTGAGACAGAGTTAGAGTACCGTAGCATCACAGCTCACAACAACCTCCAACTCTTGGGCTTAAGCGATTCTCTTAATCGCTGGATCTATAGGCACCCCTCACAACCACAATGCACGACTATTTTTTTGTTGAGATTCTCATTGTTGTTTAGCTGGCTGAGGCTGGATTTGAACCCACCAGTCTGGGTGTATGTGGCCAGCACCCTCGCCACTGAGCTACCGGCACCACCCTTTTTTTTTTTGGAGACGGAGTCTCACTATGTCACCTTGGGTAGAGTACTGTGACATCATTGCTCACAGCAACCTGAAACTCTTGGGCTTAAGCGATTTTCTTGCCTCAGCCACCCAAGTAGCTGGGACTACAGGCGCCTACCACAATGCCCAGATATTTTTTGTTGCAGTTGTCATTGTTGTTTAGCTGGCTCGGGCCAGGTTCAAAACTGCCAGCCTTGGTGTATGTGGCTAGCGCCATAACCACTGTCCTACAGGAGCCAACCCAATCTTGGCTTTTCTTTAAAATATGCTTTGCTGGAACCTTTTTTTTTCTTTTTTTTTTTTTTTTTTTTTTGTAGAAACAGAGTCTCACTTTATCGCCCTAGGTAGAGTGCGATGGCGTCACACAGCTCACAGCAACCTCCAGCTCCTGGGCTTAGGCGATTCTCTTGCCTCAGCCTCCTGAGTAGCTGGGACTACAGGCGCCCACCACAACACTTGGCTATTTTTCTGTTTTGCAGTTCGGCCAAGGCCGGGTTTGAACCCGCCACCTTTGGTATATGGGGCTGGCGCCCTACTCAATGAGCCACGGGCACCGCCCCCTCCTTCTTTTTTTTTTTTTGAGGCAGAGTCTCACTATGTCACCCTGGATAGAGTGCTGTACTGTCACAGCTCACTGTAACCTCCAGCTCTTGGACTTAAGCAATTCTCTTGCCTCAGCCTCCCAAGTCGCTGGGACTACAGGCGCCTGCCACAACACCCGACCATTTTATTTTTTTGCTGCAGTTGTCATTGTTGATTTTTAGCTGACCCAGGCCGGATTTGAACCTACCAGCCTCAGTGTACGTGGCCAGTGTCCTACCCACTGAGCTACGGGTACTGCCCTGCTGGAACCTTTATTTTTTTGAGACAGAGCCTCAAGCTGTCACCCTGGGTAGAGTGCAGTGGCATCACAGCTCGCAGCAACCTCCAACTCCTGGGCTCAAGTGATTCTCCTGCCTTAGCCTCCCAAGTAGCTGGGACTACAGGCGCCCACCACAATGCCCGGCTATTTTTTATTGCAGCAATCAGTTGTTTGGCAGGCCCAGGCTGGATTCAGACCCGCCAGCTCAGGTGTGTGTCGCTGGTGCCTTAGCCCCTTGAGCCACAGGCGCCCAGTCCTGCTGGAACCTTTTATAAGGAATCTCAGGTTAGATTTGAAAGCCTTATATAGATACCTGTATGCATTGGGTAAATTCCTCTTCTGTTAGATTCCCAAGCAAATTGTGATTCCCAGACCTGTCAGCAAGTGACATTCTTTACATACCACAG
>CAUYRH010135036.1:0-16521 GCA_963574655.1 Perodicticus potto | reverse complement strand
GCCAAGACATGGAAACAGCCCAAGTGCCCATTGACCCATGAATGGATTAACAAGTGTTCATATATGTACACCATGGAATACTATGCAGCCATAAGGAGGCTTCACATCTTTTATGTTCACCTGGGTGGAGCTGGAACATATTCTTAGTAAAGTATCTCAAGAATGGGGAATAAAGTATCCAATATACTCAATACTACTATGAAATCAATATATAACCACCTCCACACTCATATGACTGGCAGAACATAACTATAGCTCAGAAAGTAGAAGGGAAGAGGAGAGAGAGGGGAGGGGAGGGGGATATGGGAGGAGGGAGGGTATTTGGGGGGACCTCACCCAATGTGCATGATCCATTGGTACATTTCAAAAGTATTAAGAAATGAGTACAATTGTGATGGATGTGCTACTTAGTTCAATGTAAGCATTTCACATTGTATGTTGAAGCAGTACCCTGAACCCCATAAATGCATCAATGTACAAAGTTATGATTTAATAAAAAACAATTTTAAAAAGATAAAATAAAATACGTTTCTTGTGGGCAATAGGATATTGTATTTTTTTAGTCATTCTTTCATTCTCTTTTTTTAGAAGAGAATTCAACCCATACATACTTCTTCTATAATGAATACATTGCAAGCATGATTTAGTGAAAGGAATTCTGTATTTGGAGTCCAGACCCATCCAAACTCCAGTTCTACCTTTTGGCTAAGTTTTCTACTCTCTCTAAACCTCAGTTTTCTTAATTATCAAATGCTAACCAGATATAATTGGATTGCCATGAGAACTCAATGTAATTAAAATGTGAAAAGTCCCTTGACAATTTGCTTCAGTTTTTCCAGAACTTAAAATACACAGTATTCATATTGAAATGCAAAAGCAGCCTCTATTTATTTAATAGTTGGTTCTTGTGGTAATAGGTCCAATTCACTCAGGGTTGCCTCATTATTTTTTCTTTTATTTCCCAGAGTATGAGGGGCAAGTTGTAGAAGCATCCTTTAAATATTTTCTTGATTTTCCTTGAGTATGTCAATAATGGCCTTCATCTTAAAGTGTGAATATTTGACATACAGGTAGCAGGATTTGGAGTCAGGTTTTTTGCTCTTAAATTCACACACACACACTTTCCAGTGCCTTAGATTTGCTAGAAGAAGATGAGGCAATAATATCTTTCCTCATCTCTCACTACTACCCCCATTAAAACAAAGCCACAAAACCAATGACTCTTTCTATAACTTGAAAAATCATGAAAAATACGGCAGGTAGTTTAGAGCATTGAGGTTTATTGAATTGTGGGATGTTTCTCCTCCAATTAACTTGGTAATATCTAGATAGACTAGCTTTCTGGATGATTAAGAGATTTGGAAACAATGATGCAATATAAGTCATATGAAAGACAACCTTATAATGCTTCTGATTCGTTATATAATTGTCCTAAGCCTGAATGCTGGTGGCACAAACAATGCTTGTTTGTTCTCAGAAACTTTGAGAGAGCGGGACTCTGGCATAACATCTTTCACTTCCCAGAGAAAATATAGCTTTCAATGAGCAATCCAATTGTGGGTTTAGGAAGAACGTTTTCTGGGGACAGAAAATGAGTATCCAGTGGTGTGGTTTTGCAGTGAGATCCAAAATTGTGTGTTCCCAAGGGAAGGGGTTCAAGAAGGGCATCTCGGAAGGAAATTTCATCCCTTCTCTGTGGCTCAAGTATGAGTATGGGAGCCGAAAAGTCAATGTTTGTAAAGGGTGGAGCCGCTGGTCTTCCGGGAAGACGATCACTTGCCTGCTGTACTTTGAAGCCCTCCTCCACATTGATGCCTGGAATTTCACCTGAGCACTCTCGTGTTAAAAATCACCACCTTGGCTGGGCTTGGTGGCTCATGCCTGTAATTCTAGCCCTCTGGAAGGTTGAAGTGGGTGGGTTGCCTGAGCTCAGGAGTTCGAGACCAGCCTGAGCAAGAGCAAGAATCTGTCTCTACTAAAAATAGAAAAACTAGCGGGGCGTTGTGGCGGGTGCCTGTAGTCCCAGCTACTTGGGGGGCTGAGGCAAGAAGATTGCTCAAGCCCAAGAGTTGGAGGTTGTTGTGAGGTATGATGCCAGGGCCCCCTACCCAGGGTGACAGAATGAGACTGTCTCAATTACAAAAAAAAAAAAAAAAAAAAAGAATCACCACCTTTCAAAACACAAATCATCCTGATACCACTTTCCATTAAACCTCCAGTTCCTCCATATGAATGAATTTCTTAGATCCCTTTCCTTTGCTTGCTGACCACAGAAGCAAGGTTTTGGTTGTTTTGAGAAGGGCAGGCTGTGAATGGAGAGCGGGCTGGTAGCTGCCCAATTCCCATTTCCCCAGCCCATTTGGACTCAGTTCTCTTGGCACTGCTGGAACACTTTCCCATGCATCATCTTCTCCACTCACAGCTTCAGGTTCCAGGAGCTTTGGGTCTCAGCAGGAGCCCCAGAAGCCTTTGCAGTCGCTCTTTGTGGCAAGGTTGGCTCCTATGTCTAGGTGCACCTGTCATGGTGCTGACAGAGCCAGGAGAGGGGTGACCCTCTGCCTGGGGACAGGAACTGGAACTGCTCCTCCACAGGTTGGGTGCCTTGCTTTAGCTCCCAGCTGAGGCTGCCTTCTTAGCCCATCTGCCACTCTCCTGATTCTCGGGAAGAAGAGGCTCCTTTGGCCTTCCTTAAAAGGTGCTTGCTGAGAAGCGGCATGTAACAGGAAATGGAAGACAAATGTTCAAATTCCAAAGGGGAAGGGTGGAGTTTGCAAGAAGGAAACCACTGACTTTTATGTATTATCTCATGTATATGAGAATAAAAAGGTACCTGCCTCACAGCTGGTGGAGGGGGATACTGGCGGAAAGGAGGGGTGCTTCCCTTTCCTAGCTCTGGAGTAACAAAGGCTTGTGGGGGTCTCATCCAGCTTCCTATGGCTCCGACTTCTTGGGCCATTAGCCTGTCTTGGAGGAACGTCTAAGGCCAGATCTCAAAGCAAAGATTGTTGGGCTTTGCTGGTCTACTCCTCCCCTCTGCCTTTAGTTCCCATCCTGGGGCCCCTGGATTCCTTTCCTGTCCCTTTTTTTTAACATTCTGAGTTGGGTGCTTCTGTGATTTCTCTCCTGCCTTAAGAGAAAGAACCTAAGGCCTCATTCAAAATGTATTCAAGTAGCGTCCTAGTGAGTGAGATGACCTTTTTAAGAGGATGGTGGGAGCAGAGGAGACAGCTGTACCACTAGGCCTGAGTCTCTGGTGGGGGATTTCAGGGCAGGGTGACGAGTCTCAGTGTCCCTAAAGGGGAGGAAACTGATGAAGAGCAGTCTGAGAATTGCCATCCCCGGCAGAAGGAACGCTCAGCCATTTCCCAGCTTGCAACTACATACGTGTTCCCGTTTCTCTCCCACCTCCCTCCGAATGTACCTCTTGAGCATTTTGGCAACAGCAGCCCCCCTTTCTTTCTGTCTGCTGGCTTCAGTGTACACAGTGATACTTTAGGCTGAAGCTGTGTTTGAACAGAATCCAAACAGTTGGCCCTGCCTTAGATCAGAATTCAGACAAGCAAGAAAAATCTCAAAGCCTCACCTGTTGATGGTTAATCTCCACCAATCACAGCTCTTCACCATCAGTGCGGTTACAGAGAATTAGAGTTTTTAAAAGGAGGGGAGAACCTCCCAATCCCCCTTTTCCAGGCCCAGAACTAAAGAGGGCTGAGCAGAGAAGACGACTTTTAATGGAGTCCACGAGGCTCCTAAACAAATGTCAACATTAATGTGTTTAGAAAAGTCAGTCAAGATCACTCTTTTAAAATCTATTTTGTAAACTGCAAGCTAATCGGCCTCCCAGGGTCATTTTTAATTTGTTGGATCTCGTATATGAAAGCTGTCCCTCAGAGACCCCAGACAGCCGGAAACATCCTCCTGTTGATAAGCAAGCAAGAAAAACCGTGAGAAGAGAGTTTTGGAGCTAGAATCGAACGTATTTAAAGGCAAATTAAAATTAGGAGTCTGCCTGAAGAAACATATGGCTTGAAAAATGATCATTCCTACCTCCACGGGGGAGTTTTCCATTCTCTGTGCCAGCCCTTGAAGCACATCCCTGTGCAGCTAGACAGGAGTTCCCAGGCCCAGTCTTCAGGCAGGCGTGTGAATCAATTACCTTCTTCTTCAGAGAGGAGAGTAAGCCATTATTTACAGTTGTCTCCCGGGAGCCTCCCGAAGATGCAAAGTAATTGTAGTTCCCAGCAATGGGATTAAATTGTGCTTAAGAGATGCCCGGCAGCAAGAACAAAACAGAAAAGTGAGGCAGTACTTTGTTCCGATGGGTGTTTAAGTTGGAACCGCTTACACAGGGCTTTCCAGCTGAACGGAGGCGGAAAGGCGGAGGATGTTCTGAAATACGTTCTTAAAGCTTGTTGGGGCAAAAGCCTTTCTTGCATTTGGGGAATCACTTCAAACTGCTGCCCCTAGAGATGACGGGAGCCAGAGGAAGCCAGGAGACTTACTGGCCTGGTTTGTGTCTAGAAGCTTAGTCTTACAGTGGGCTTTTCTGGACTCTCTAAACACACAGGGGCTCCAGAAAGAGAGTCTCCACCCAGGCCTTTGCAGCTGAGAGATATCCTGGGGACCCCTCGGGACAGGGACACAGGGAGAGGGGAGAAGGGCATGGGAAAAACAAGAGGATAAACATTCCAAAAGGTGTAAGGGAAGCCTGCCAGAGAAGTCCCACTTGCCCCTAAATCCGCTCCTTGAAATTTAAGTATGTGTGCATTTTTTTCCCTTTCCATAATTTCTTAATTAGAAACTGAGGACAAATCCCTTTGCTATGAGCAGAGAGCTCAGGCTTGTCAGCTAGAAAGCATTAGGGTGCATTAGAGTGGGGGAAAATACATTTCCTTCCGTCTTAACATTTGTCTTTTATTTGGGCAAATCAGGAAAGGAATTCTCAACGCGACTGACTCAGCAAAGGAAAAGGGGCCGCTGGGGCAGAAGAAGGAAGCGTGTTTGCTGGCAGTAAGGAAACATACTTCCCCCAGCCTTCCCTCCCTTTTAGGTTATATGAACTTGAGGCAACCACTCCCCGTCTCAGGGCCTTAGTTTTCTCACCTCTAAAATAAGACATTAATCGCTTTTAAAGATCCCTTCTTTTAGATGTCTGTGAGCCCTAAGAAACGAGATGCCATCTCGGGCGCTCTGTGTTCTCCTTAGATTTCATTTCCCCCCTTTCAAAGGTAGTGCTTCCAGCAGTTTAAGGCCCATTCTCTATTCTTTTATTCCCACCATTCAGTGGATTTACCTCCGCAATCAGCTCTTCCTGAAGACACCAAGTTTTTTTTTTTTTTTTTGAGACAGAGTCTCACCCTGTCACCCTCGGTAGAGTGCTGTGGCGTCACAGCTCACAACAACCTCAAGCTCTTGGGCTAAAGCGATTCTCTTGCCTCCGCCTCCCAAGTAGCTGGGACTACAGGCGCCCGCCACAATGGCCAGCTATTTTGTTGTTGTTGTCGTCGTCATTATTCTTTAGCAGGCCAGGGCCAGGCTCGAACCCGCCAGCCCCGGTGTATGTGGCCGGTGCCCTAGCCACTGAGCTATGGGCGCTGAGCAGATGCCAAGTATTTGAACCTATTTGTATTCTAGACTAGCTGGTGTCTTGGATTAGTCTAGCTTGATTTGTCTTCTTGGGTAGTTCCCTAAACGGTAGAGGTATACTGAGTAATTTTTGGAACATTTATGATTTTCATTAGACTGTTATTCTAAATGAATGTCTAGGTATAACCTGGTGTCAATGGATTTCAAACATAGATTAACTCTTGATTGGGAGGCAGACATAGGATGTGTGTGGAGTGCGGACTTTGGAGGTTAAATAGACCTGAATGTGAATCCAGGGCTCTCTGTATTTGTTTTTCTTTCTTTTTTTTTTTTTTTTATTGAGACAGAGTCCAAGCTGTTGCCCTGGGTAGAGTGTCATGATATCATAGCTCACAGCAACCTCTGACTCTTGGGCTCAAGCAATCCTCTTGCCTCAATTTTACTATTTTTTAATAGAGACGGGGTCTCGCTTTTGCTCAGGCTGGTCTCTAACTCGTGAGCTCAAGCAATCCACCTGCCTTGGCTTCCCAGAGTGCTAGGATTACAGGCGCAAGCCACCGTGCCCAGCTTGTACTTTTTACTAGATGAATGACCATAGGTATTTTACCTGATCATGAGCACCTTAAGTACAACTTTTCTTATTTGTGAAAAAGATTGTGGTACAATTCACACAGGGTTGTGGTGAGAATTAAGCTAATACATACAAAACACCAGTACAGTACCTGGGACATAGTGTTACCATACAAAGAGGGTCTGGCCACCTGTCATTGTCTAACCAATATGCAGAGACGGGGTTTAGGTCCTAATAGGGTCAAATGTACTGACCCACCCAGGTAGAACTGACCCGCCCAAATAATATTGACCTGCCCAAGAAGGAGTGAGCCCGTGTATATCCCACCCAGGAAAATGGATGTGCCAATCCTCTGACCTTTAAATCCCCATCCGCCATAAACCACGTGTGCAATTCCTTCCTGATTTCATCCCACCTGGACCCAGGCGGAATAAAGACCACGTTGCCTACACAGAATCTGGATTCTGTTTTCCCTTCGTTTCACATCTTGGAATGATTATTTCGGTCTTTGACCTCTCAGGTCCAAACAAGCTTTATTTGTCAGAAAGTGAGTGATTTGGGCGGTGCCTGTGGCTCAAGGAGTAGGGCACTGGCCCCATATACCGGGGGTGGTGGGTTCAAGCCCCCCAGCCAAAACTGCAAAAAAAAAAAGAAAGAAAGCCAGTGATTCTGGAGAACAGCAAGAATAGCCTCTCAGTTCTATTCTCCCTCAGTTACAATTCTAAGAATTTTTTTTTTTTGAGACAGAGCCTCAAGCTGTCACCCTGGTTAGAGTGCTGTGGCATCACAGCTCACAGCAACCTCCACTTCCTTGGCTCGAGCGAGGCGAGTCTCTTGCCTCTGCCTCCCAAGTAGCTGGGACTACAGGCACCCGCCACAATGCCTGGCCAATTTTTGGTTGCAGCCGTCATTGTTGTTTGTTGGGCCCGGGCTGGATTTGAACCCGCCAGCTCAGGTGTACGTGGCTGGGGCTTTAGCCCGTTGAGCCATAGGCGCCGAGCCAATTCTAATAATTTTTATAATGAAATACAAAGAAATCAACCTAGAAAATTTTAACTTTCTGATAGGAAGTAACATCCAAGTAGTCTCCATTCTAACAATGCAAAATGTTTAAACAACAGAAGAGCAATTTTCATTTTAAGAAAATATCTAAGAGAATCAGCAGAGAAAACGTTATGTCATCAAAGTAAGCTTTGACTCTTAACAAATCAAACTCAGAGTCTCCTCAGACAAACCTCCTCAGAGTCACAGTGAAACTGTAACTAGATAACTTGGGGGAGAGGATGGGAAAGAATGGGAGCCGAGCAGACAGATCAGCTGTACCGCTTCAGCTTAGCTTCTCAGACTCCATCTTGCAGACGGCTTTTCTCACTTCAATAGTATGCAGTCAATGCAGCCTTTGTTATTTCACCTGGCTAATGTCAACCGCCTCTGTGTTTGTCCCAGTACGTGGTTCCAAGTGCCCGCTCCTTTCACATTGTTGAGGGTTTGCTGTTGAATTCTCTGCCTATCTCCTGCTCCTGCCCTGGCCCCATCGATCCATTCTTCCACCTTTTTTCTTCCTTCCTCGCCCTTGACCTTTATGTATTCTTTTTCCCCTTGTTTCTACTTTCTTCACTTCCCTACTCCTTATATATTCACCCTCGCTCAAGCACCCTTTGTACCTGTCTTGGCTGCTTTCCTGGCTCAGTCTAACTCAGGACGTGACCTTGAAGTTAATAACGATAACAATACCAATGAACTCATACAAGCTCACACTACGTGCTTTACATATAACTCGTTGAATCCTCACAGTCCTATGAAGTAGCTGCTATCAGCATCCCCGTTTTATGGATGAAGGCAAGACACACAGAGAGGTTAAGTAACCCGCTCAAGGTCATACAGCTAGTGAGTAGTGGAAATGGGATTCAAGCCCAGAGGGTTTGGCTCCAGGATCTCTGTCGCAGGATCTGTGCTCTTAATCACTACAGGGTACTACTCCTGTGAAGTAAAGAGATGTGAGACTCTCACGTCCCCACAGATGACCTAAACAATGAACAAGGCACTAATTGATCATTGAATAGAATCAGAATAGCCATGGTTTCAGTGGTTGTCATACAGTATGAGTTGAACCTTTCCTTCTCTGGGTCACAGCAGTAAAAAAGGGAGGAAGAGAGAGGCGTAGTACACAGTGGGTGTGGATAATGGTCACAGCGAGAATGAAAGTAGGCCTTCCATCCAGACCTTCTCCAAGCCATATCCTGGAGCAAGTTCTGAGAGCTCAGTCACTGGCACCAAGAAGCTGAGTCTTCCATTTCTGAGGCCACGTTTGCTGTCACACTTTCAATGGACCTTGCTCTTCCATTGCTGCTGAGGCTGGTCTTGCTGAGGTAGCTAAGGGTTCTCTTCCCCGTAGGGCTAACTTTAGCTAACTTTAGCTACTTTAGTAGGTCTCTTGCACCACTCAGTTTCCCAATCTGTAAAATGGGGATTTTCCTATCTACCTTGTAGGGAAGAGTAGCTGTGCAAACTTAAAGAAGATGGGGTGTAGAAGGCACATTTCACATTGTTCCTGGCTCAGAGTAAGTGCTCTTGAGAGGCTGCCAAAAGGATGACCTGAATTTTTCAGTATTTTTACTGGCTCACCCTATCCTATACTTGCCATCACCTCCCCCAATCCCAATCCCTCATGGAAATTGGGTAACTCTGCTACCTGGGAGAAGAGAATTCCTTAACCATCTGGGGCATACTGTTCTCCACCTTCACCAGCCTCTCTGTTTGGGACCTAAACCCAGGTGTTTCCAGGCCACTCTCTAGGCAAGGTGTGTGGCCTTGTACAAGGCCCATTTCCCTTAAATGGGCTTTTATTTCCACTATGTTATATGAGAGCACTAAATAGCTTATGGTTCATAACTTGGGATCCCCGAAGGTTGTGAGGAATCTGCGCACACTTACCTGCAGATGATAGGTTACTCAAATATCTGATGTCTGAGACGTGTCTTACTGGAAAGTTATGTGCATCTTGAAACCTGTTAGTTGCTACAGCTTTGGGGATACTCTCTCATTGCTTAGTTCTTTAAATTAGTTCAAATTCCATCAACTCTGTACAGTGAGTTGTTCCTTGGTGTATGAGTCCTCAATTTATTTGATGATGGCACTTCATTCATTCTTCAAATTAACCTCCAAATAGAGAGTCAAGAATTGGAATTAGACGGCAAGGTGGATAGTAATTTAACCCTTCAGTTATGCGATGTAGTCAGGCAATGAGGAATTCAGGTTTCTGGTGAGGGGTTGAGAATCCCTCTTTATACAAAGAAATGGGTATGGAGGAAAAGTTTCTTTGCATAGGGGTGAGGGCTGAGATCTCAAGACTATCACTCCTCACTGGGCCTCAGCATCTATGGAAGCCCAGATTTTCAATCCTGTAGCTACAGCAGGGCTCAGCAAACTATGGCCCATGAGTCAACTCCGCCTCAAATAGATTGGCACTGCTTCTGTACTTGTGTTTGTTTGTATACTTGTTTTGTAAGCTAACAATGTTTTCTTTTTACATTTTTAAATGGCTGAGAAAAATCAAAAGAACATTTTCTGCCACATGGCAATTATGTAAAATTAAAATTTCAGTGTCCATAAATAAAGTTTTATTGGAACACAGCCATAGTCCTTCATTTGCATATTGTCTGTGCTACTCATGTGCTACAACAATGGAGTTGATTAAATATGGAGGAGCCTGTATAATGGACATTGGAGACTCAAAGGGAGGAGGGTGGGAGAGAATAAGGGATGAAAAAAACTTATGAGGTATGATGTACACTATCTCAGTGACGGGTACCAAAGCCCAGACTTCACCACTATCCAATATATACATGTAGCAAAATTCAACTTGTACCCTCTAGTACACTGTTTTCAAAAACAAAACAAAAAATAAATAAATAAGAAGGAGGTTTCATGGCCCACAACCTTATACATTCACTAGCTGGCCTTTTCCAGAAAAACTTTATTAGGCCCTGAGCTAGATAACCAGGCCTAGTGTTGTAGACTTGGGAAGAATTTCATGAGGACTCAAAGTCCTGGTTGTTTCTGGCCTAGCAACACCCCGCAAACCCCAGCCCATCCAACCCTTGCCCTACCCCTTCCCACCACAGATTTCAAGCCTCAAAGAGATAGAAGGCAGAAGCGCTAAATGCCTAACTCCTTCATATTCCTGGGGTGGCTGCTTGTTTTGAAATGTTCCAGCTTGAGGCTCAGAGAAAGAGGGGAAGAAACTTTGTCTGATGGAGCCCTCCTCCGCCTTTGGTCCTGGGGCAGAAAATTCAATGGACCATAGTACCTAAACTCCTCAACACAGATGAGGCAGCCTCAAAGAACAGATCCGTTATTCTGACAGCTTTCAAATGGCCAAAGGACTTCCAGATAGAGAAGGCCAATTTGCTGACTTCCAAAACACATGTCTAAATCCCAAGTCACACCCTTCACCTGTATGCAGTTATAAAACCCTCATGCTTTCATGAAAAAATTTTATTTCAGAAATCAGTGTTGAAGTTTAGAAAAAGGGCAGAAAAAGTGATTCCAAGAGCCAAAGATCTTGTACTTCAAAGGGCGGTGACAAATTCCTGTGAAGGCCAGGGTTCAGGAGAACAGTAGGTGATAGTAATTCACACACTCACCACCTGCTCATCCAGAGGCTACCTTCCTGTTCTTCCCTCCTTCTCTGCTGCCTCTTTAGACTGATTTTAACCACTTCTCCACTGTCTTTTATATGTCCATAATATGAAATGGAAGAAAGTGTTTTTGTGTTTTTTTTTTTTTGCAGTTTTTGGCCAGAGCCGGGTTTGAATCCGCCACCTCTGGCATATGGGGCTGGCACCCTACTCCTTTGGGCCATAGGCGCCACCCATGGAAGAAAGCTTTTAATCACTTGTAATTAGTATTTCTAGTTTCAATTCTTAATTTTAAAAGCAGATAAGTGGGCCAGGGGCAGTGGCTCAGGCCTGCAATGCTAGCAGCACTCTGGGAGGCCAAAGTGGGTGGATCCCTTGAGCTCAGGAGTTTGAGACCAGCTTGAGCAAGAGTGAGACCTCATCTCTACTAAAAATAGAAAAACCAGCTGGTGAGACCTTGTCTCTATTAAAAATAGAAAAACTAGCTGGGCCTTATGGTGGGTGCCTGTAGTCTCAGCTACTCAGGAGGCTGAGGCGAGAGGATTGCTTGAGCCCAAGAATTTGAGGTTATTGTGAGTTATGACGATGTCAAGGCACTCTGCATAAGATGACAGAGTGTGAGACTCTGCCTCAAAAAAAGAGAAAAAAAAAAAAGCAGGTAGATTGCTTTTCAGTCATTGCTATGCCTTGGTAACAATGCTAACAGCTACCATTAATTAAACATGTGTACTAAGTGCCAGGCACTGCATTAGGCAGTTAAGATGTCATTAAGTCATTTAATACTCACGAGAGTTCTATGTATTATTATATCATTGGCATTGCAAAGGTGAAATAATGGAAGCACAGACATTGAATGTATAGTCCAATGTCCTCTATGTCTTCTGACTTTTAAATGGCTAAGAGGTTGAAACCTAGGCAGTTTGGTTCCTGGGTTCACATCAACCACAACACTTAACTAATGTGTTAGATGGGGCTGGTAAGATGGGACAGCCTTCTGTTTGTCAGATGTCCCTCGGCTAGGAGAAGGGACAAAGGTTGCTCCATTTATCACCCAGGTTCTGCTAGAGCTGCAGTCCCCAACCCCAGGGCCATGGACTGGTACCTGCTCATGGCCTATTAGAGACTGGGCCACACAATAGGAGGTGAGTGGTGGGCAAGCAAGTGAGGTTTCATCTGTATTTACAGCTGCTGCCTAGACAACACCGCCTGAGCTCTGCTTCCGGTCATATCATTCCAAAAGGAACGCAAACTCTGCGCATGCGCGGGACTTAGGTGGTGCGGTCCTTTTGAGAACGAAATGCCTGATGATCTGAGGTGGGGTTGAGGTGATGATGCTAGTGATGGGGAGTGGCTGCAAATACAGATTTTTATTAGTAGAGAGGTTTGACTGGACAGAGATCGTAATAAATCAATGTTTCGAAGACTCTTATCAAAACTATGCCCCCTACTGAGTCCATGGAAAAATTATCTTCCACGAAACCTGTACCTGGTGCAAAAAAGGTTGGAAATCGCTGGCCTAGAGAATTTCATGCTTTGGGCATATAGCTTTCCCGTGTATGTAATAGCCTACTTTTATTTCCCCAGAAGTGTTAACAGAGATGGAGAGCAAGGCCTGGAACCCTTATGGCTCCTTTTCATTCCAAAAAAAAGTTGATTGATTTTCTTATGTTGCTGCCTCTCTATTCCCCACACTAACTCCAAGTCAAAAAAAAAAAAATCTCTCTTTTTTTTTACTTTGTCTATTTCACGAGGCATGAAAGAGGTGGGGTCATTATTCTCTCCTGCCATTTTCGGACTATTCCATGGCCATGGCTTACCAGCCCATTGATTTTGAAGACTGATGGTGATGGTAACCATAGGGAAGACTAGAAGAGGACAAGCCTTACCCCGCAAAGGCGTGAATATCTTATAGTGGAAACATCAATACCATGTGGGAAGTATTCTTGATCTGGGGGAAACTTCTTGGAAATTACAATAAGTATTAATATTTATTGAGCATTTACTATATGCTGGACTTTTTTTGTCCTAAAGATTTTTTATATCTTATCTCATTAAGCCTGACAACAACTCAGTGAAGGAGACTGAGTTACAGATGAAGGAAAACAAGGCCCAAAGTGGCCAAGGGACTTGATTGAAATCACACAGCTGGTGAGAAACTGGACTCTGGTTGAAATCCATGTTTATCTGACTTTAACACTTGTTCTGAGAAATCTAACTGCTATATTGATGACTGTGTTGTAAATGGGGGAGTAAGTCCCCCTCGTAGGGTCTTTAAGGATCACTCCAACACAGCCACAGAAATTATACTCAGGCATATGAAATTAAAGGATTTATTATATACTCACTCACAGGTCCTAGAGGGAGGCATGACACACCGGGGGCCACCATATGGGAGGAGAGCCAAGGAGGTGGGCTAAACCAAGCAGGTGGGGAGGCGAGAAGAGACGGTGGGGAGGAGAACAAAGGCAAGGGCTTTTACTGGAAGTCAAGGTGGAGTACACAAGCAGAAGCTGTGAGAGGACTACACTGGTGTGTTTGAAGGTCATTGTCAGGAAAGAACCAGAAGGGGAGCTTGCTTACCCCCGGGTGCACATGGTCACCTCGGAGGGATGCTCACAGCCTGTTTGTAAGGCTTGTTGAGACATCAGGAAAATAGGAAGTTTAAAAATTTTTCAGTACAATGACCTTTAAATTATACCAGGCAGATGGGCAAGTCTTGCTCACGGTTACCATTAGCATTAATCCCCTTGCCAAAGTTCCAGCGACCAACACTTAAGTAACAGCACATGGTCCCTCAGACAGACATCTTCCCTTCCCGACGGCCATCTATTTAGCCAAGCTTAATCTGTTGTTTGCTTAGTGGAGAGTGAGGGACTTTTTGTCTATAGTGAGCATTTTCTTAAACCTTCTCCTGCCCCTTTTGCTCATTTTTTAAATGCTGCTTAAGTCACCTTTCCTCTGAGGATGATTTTTTTTAATTGCTGCTTTTCCTTTTGAGAATTATTGAAAAACTTTCCCATTTTGAAGTTCCACCTGACGATCTCTATTTCGTCTTTAACCAATGAAGCAATTTACCAAACTACGAAATTAAATATGAGTATTATAAGGAAAATTTGAAAAAGAAGAAAGGCATGGGAATCCTCTCACTCTGGCACAACCACTGTTATCATTTGCAGAAGGGTGGTAGAGGAGAGGCCCAGGCTCTGATTTCACACTGAACTCTTTTGGAGCCTCAGCCCTGCTCTGCACTTATTAGCTTGTTAATGAACCTTTGTTGCCTTCGTTTTCCTCTTCTGTAAAATGGGGATCATGTAATGTCAGTGTTAGAATCCAGTGAAAAGGTGTAAAATGCTTAGCGCTGTATCCTGACTGAAAAAAGACTGGAAGTTTATTTCCTTCCAGTCTTTTTTCTTAAGCAAATTCAATAAATAGTTATACAGTAATGACAATTGTGCGATTTCCATATTGTGCTTTTTCATGGCCATCATTTTTGCTAAGGGTTTTTTTTTGCAGTTTTTGGCTGGGGTTAGGTTTGAACCTGCCACCTCCGGCATGTGGGGCCAGCACCCTACTCCTTTGAGCCACAGGCACCGCCCCATGGCCATCATTTTTTTTTTTTTTTGTAGAGACAGAGTCTCACTCTATCGCCCTCCATAGAATGCTGTGGAGTCACAGTTCACAGCAACCTCCACCTCTTAGGCTTGAGCAATTCTCTTGCCTCAGCCTCCCAGGTAGCTGGGATTACAGGCGCCTGCCACAACGCCCAGCTAATTTTTGATGCAGTTCGGCCAGGGCCAGGTTTGAACCCGCCACCCTCGGTATATGGGGCCGGCGCCCTACTCACTGAGCCACAGGCGCCGCCCAATGGCCATCATTTTTAATGAGTGCAAACTGGTGAATCAAGTGAATTAACCATAATTTACTTAACTTTTCCCCTATTTAGAGGCATCTTGGTTATTTTTTGTTTGTTTGTTTTTAAATTACTTTCCATTTCTCGGCACCTGTGGCTCAACAGGCTAAGGCGCCAGCCACATACACCCGAGCTGGCGGGTTCGAATCCAGCCTGGGGCCGCCAAACAACAATGACGGCTGCAACCAAAAAATGGCCGGGCGTTGTGGCGGGCGCCTGTAGTCCCAGCTATTTGGGAGGCAGAGGCAGGAGACTCGCTTGAGCCCAGGAATTGGAGGTTGCTGTGAGCTGTGATGCTACAGCACTCTATCCAGGGTGACAGCTTGAGGCTCTGTCTCAAAAAAAAAAAAATTACTTTCCATTTCTGATTTGCTTTTTTTTTTTTTTTTTTTTTTTTTGCAGTTTTTGGCCAGGGCGGGGTTTGAACCCCTCACCTCCGGTACATGGGGCTGGTGCCCTACTCCTTGAGCCACAGGTGCCGCTCGCATCTTGGCTATTTTGGAGTTTTCAATTTTATGATGAACATCTGTGCGTGCACGCACGTGTGTGTAGCATTTACCATATTTTAGTAAGGTTTTAATAGATGATTTACAATGTGATTTTTTAAGTTCCTTTTTGTTTTTGAAGACAGAGCCTCAAGCTGTCGCCCTGGGTAGAGTGCCGTGGCATCACAGCTCACAGCCACCTCCAAATCCTGGGGTCAAGCGTTTTTCCTGCCTCTGCCTCCCAAGTTGTTGGGGCTAAAGGGGCCGGCCACAACGCCTGGCTTTTTTTTTTTTTTTTTTTTTTTTTTTTGGTTGCAGCCGTCATTGTTGTTTGGTGGGCCCCGGCTGGATTCGAACCCACCAGCTCAGGTGTATGTGGCTGGCGCCTTAGCCACTTGAGCCACAGGTGCTGAGCCTTTAAGTTCCATTTTGAGGGTGTTTCTTTAACCCAATTACATATATTAAGGACAGTTTTAAATAACAGAATAAAAACCACTCACCTGGTTCCTAATGGGTTTCCACATGGTGGGAGTGGGGCCTAAACTGGCCCTCTGCGCTGTGTAGTTTGGGCTCTGCAGCAGGTGGTTTCAGATAAGGAGGGGGGAGGAGGTTATCCCCCTAGTACACGACTTTGTTTTAAGCTTCCCCACGTGGAAATAATTTACCTGATAGAGGGCAAGAGATTCTGAATGAAATGGTCTTGCTCACGACATTCATCCCCATGTTTGGGGGATATTTTAGTTTTCCTCATAGGATGAGATATGGCTAATGATGGGGTCTCTTCTAATGAATGTTTCATAAATTAAAGATCAAGAGGCTAGAGTATCATTTACATTAGAAGCTGGGGCTTCAATCGCTCTTTGATTTTTTTTCTTCTCCAGCCCTGGAGCCATTGCCTTGGCCTCAGGGATGGTGCTAGCAAGGTCACCTGTGGGCTGGCTGCACTTGCCTCTGGGGCAAAATTTAAGGGAGGGTTGCCAAACCCTCACATTTCACTATAATATTTTTAAAAATTCAATTCAATGCAAAATGATCTATGAGGAACAAACTACTAAACTTTTTTTTTGTGTGTGTGGTTTTTGTCCTGGGCTGTGTTTGAACCTACCACCTCTGGCATATGCGGCCGGAGCCCTACTCCTTTGAGCCATAGGCGCCGCCCCTAAACTTTTATTTATTTTTTTATTTTTATTTTTTTTCTTTTTTATTAAATCATATCTGTGTACAATAATTCAGTCATGGAGTACAGTGTACGGGCTTCAGATACAATCAGAGATATTTTCATCAACCTGATTGTGATAGCATTCAAGAGACTTTCTCATTACTTTGTGA
>CAUYRH010135035.1:0-16115 GCA_963574655.1 Perodicticus potto | reverse complement strand
GTGCAATCATAGGGCAGAATGTGCTTCATATACAATCAGAAACATTTTGATCGTACTGTGAGAGATAGCCTTCATGGCACTTTCTTAATCACTATATAAAGACATTGATACTCTACATTTAATAAGTTTCACCAGTACCCTACTCGGACTGCTAAATTCTTTTGAAGAATTAACTCCTTTATAACTCTGAAAGACCTTTATCCTTTTGAAATCTACTTTGTCTGACATGAGTACAGCCACTCCAGCTTTCTTTTCATTAGTGTGAGCATGGTATATCTTTTTTCATGCTTTCACAGAGCAATCTATCCTCAGATTGAGCTTGTGTCCTACTTTGCCAGAAGGTGAATCACCTGTGCCTGCCTAGAGACACCCCAGAGTTGTCCAGCTCTGCCAGTGCCTGGTCGGGTAAGTCTGATTTACTCAGGAAACTACTATGGCTGCATTTAACTCTCAGCCCCTAGACTAGTGTTAATTAGTAATAAGAAGACTTCAGTGTCTCTATTTCCATCCATTCAAAATTTTAGGGAAAAAGGGCACGTAATTTTTCGGCTTGCTAAAACCCCTGCAGGAGGTTGCGTGGGGAAGGAGACATTGCCTGGATACCCAGTCTTGTCATCTCATAAGGTGCTAATTCTGAGCACTGTATTTGTTCTGTATTTGTCCCTTAGGTTGTTTTAAAAAGAGGCAGAGAATCTTTTTTCTTTTTTTTTGCTGGGGATTCATTGAGCGTACAAGAAACCAGGATACACTGATTGCATTTGTTAGGTAAAGTCCCTCTTACAATCGTGTTTTGCCCCTAAAAGGTGTGGCACACACCAACACCCCATCCCCCTCGCTCCTTCCGTCTCGAGGCAGAGCATCTTCACGTTGCTGGCTTGGCCATAGCGAAAGTATAAAAATGCTGCTTTCTAGTAGCGAGCTATTTTTCCATCAGATGTCCCTGTAGTTTATTAATCAGTAAGATCAAGAGCATCTCCACATTCCTATGTTGTGCTCTATCACTGGGTCTCACTCTGTCTCTGACACTCACTGTGTTCAAGCCTCACCTCAGATATCCAGGAAAGATACGATGGGCAGTAACGGGGGTGAGGCCCGGGGAGGGGGTGAGCCTGAGAAAGGGGGTGAGAAGATGTGTGCTTCATCTTCTGTGGTAAAAAGAAACACCAGAAAGTTTAAGGGTTTCCTAGTTCTGTTAAAACAAAGATTTCCTTAGTCCAAAAGCCAAAACAGCTTGTGGAACATGTCACACAACTTTAGGCATGAGGTGTCTGTACCACCTTACCCACATCATGGCCTGGCCGCCCCTTGGAACCTGAGTGAATATGCGCACTTGACATCTGACATTTCCTAGAGATGGTTCTAAAAATGATTTGGGGCAAAACAGACCAAATGTCCAAAGATAGTAACATGAAGGCCCAGCCTCCTCCTCCTAAGCCTGAGAATACTCGTAGTGCCAATCCAATCTTTTTTCCATCACCTGGTCTGCACAAGACAGCCGTAATTTCTGCCTTATCTATTTATTATAGGGCCTACTGAGCTCCTTTTCTTCAGATACTTTCATGGCATTTCCAAGAACTTTTGCACCTTGAAAAATGTTGAGAATTTCCACTAAGGTGCTTTCCCCTCGGTTTTATTATACAAGTGATCATTCTAGGTTTCGTGTTCCTACTTCCTTGAGATTATTTAAATATTTAGCCATGTAGAAATTCAAGTATCTCTTAATGAGGCAAAGAGACTTGGTTCAGTGTTAACCACTTTTCAATTGCAAATGATGTGCAAGTTTCCCTGGAATGTAGGGATGGCTGATTGGATGGAAGACGTCACCTTTAAGTTCCCTGAAAAATAAAAAAAAAGCCCTCTAAGCTCATCCAAGACCAAGCACACCTCACACCTTCACAGCATGAGGGGATAGCAGGTCTCCTTGTTCAATGTGCTTAAAGGGAAAACAGTGAAATATGAGTTGACAAGAGAGAAGAAAATCCGCAAAAGAGGAATGAGCGCAGAGAGAAACCAGTCAGAACCTCAGAGGAAGGAGCTGTGCTGAGTGTCAAACTTTATGAAAGTTAACTAGCTCTTCCTCTGACATTATGAATGTGATATGATTTGCAGAGCCAGTAGGGCAAAATGAAAAGAAAATTTATTCTTGCCCAACTCTCTTCTTTTTCCATTTAGCAAGTGGTGTACTCTTGAAGTTTATTTCTCTCAAAACTTGGTTCCTAGCTGGTCAGGTGGTTTTGTTCTGCCCATGGCCCCAGCCTGGCTTAAGAGCTTACCCTGATACCTGACACTCAGGAACCAAAGGAGAGAGGATGGATGCTCCAGCAAACAACCGTGCAGAGCTCTCAGTAAAACAGTGAAGAGAAAGGTCTTGGCACAATGGGTCTGCCGAGAAATTGCCTCTGTATGAGAAAGGAGCACACGCAGGATGGCTACTGTCTACCTGTGTTTTCCAGAAACAAATGTCATAGTGGAGGATAGTGTCACTAATGAAGGATAATGCTGAACTCAACTCCTTCTTTTAGGTCAGGGGCAAAGAGGTGGGGCTTTTATATCTTGCAAGATTATACTAAGTCTGTTGACTATTCCTTCTCTCCTTGTAGAGCTGTGAGTTGGTACCCCTTTCCAGAGGGTGGTATTTAAAGAGGATTGCACAGGGCCAGGGGTTCCTAAAAGGAAAGCAGGTGGGGTGTGGTCGCTCACACCTGTAATCCTAGCACTCTGGGAGGTTGAAGCTTGAGCTCAGGAGTTCAAGGCCAGCCTGAGCAAGATCAAGACCCTGTCTCTTCTAAAAATAGAAAAATTAGCAGGGTGTCATGGTAGGTGTCTGTAGTCCCAGCTACTCAGGAGGCTGAGGAAGAGGATCCCTTGAACCTAGGAGTTTGAGGTTGACATGAGCTAGGCTGACACCATGGTACTCTAGCCTGGACAATAGAGTGAGACTCTGTTTCAGAAAAAAAAAATTAAGTAAATAAATTTTTAAAAGTGAGGGGAAGCAAGGAGAGTGCTTAGACTCCTCAGGGTAAGAGGCACGGTGGCATACTTAAGGACCTCTGTTTCTCATTCCAGTGCATATAGCATTACAGAGCTGATGGGGACTTAGGACTCAAGTCAGGAATTGACTATGTAGATTGGACTCAAAATTTTTCTATGCCAAACCTATAACCTATTTATACTCCTATATGGAGTATAAATCTTCTTAATGAAGGAGAACCCATTCCATGTATTGGGAGATAGAACACCAATATATGAGAGTCCGAACCTGTGGAAACTCAAAAAGTGCTTTTGAATTTGAATTCCCATCCTCCCTCCCACCCCTACAGAAACTTGGCCCCCAGGAAAATAGCAAGGTGCAAAGGTATTGACTCCAGGCAGCTAATGAGCCCACTAGTGTTCCTGCATTACTCACTCTTAGTCACCAGGCATTTCACTGAGCATCCACTGTGAGCATGAACAAGACTATGGGCTGTTAGCTTGTGTCATACTCGGATGTGTCTGCCCTCTTCAACTGTTCCTACTTCCAATGTCTAGGTCATATTTTGTAGCTCCTGACAATGGAACCGGGTTGGGTACTAACAAAGAAGGCCAGAATGAGCTCAAGGGTATTGCATTATTGCTGGAAGAGTGTTCCCATTAACAAATGCAGGCATTGTGTAATGTCATTCACACATTACTGTACACAAGATGATGCAATGCAATGCTGGCCCTTGATTCACCCAGAGCTTAATGGGAGAAATGAGACTGGCCATTTCAAATCACTGCATTTTTGCCACTGAGACACAGAAAATATTAGAGCTGGAAGGGACTTTAAAGAATGTCTCAGCCAACCTCCTTTGTTTTTACCAATGGGAAATCTGAGGCTTATGTTACTCTTTGTTGAATCCACCAACTGGAATTTGGCCAAAGTGCCTGTTTCTACTCACAAATGCAACGTTTGGAAACAGACTGGGTCTTGTGCCATCTGTTGCCATCCTCGGTAGACTAGAAGATGAAGAATCTAGAATAGTTTCAAACCATCTAATGCACTTTGTCTACATTATTAGCATCCCGATTCATTCTAGAAATTCTCTCCCTGAAGATACAGGTATGTGGCACAAAGGTAGGGAAAATAAAAATATTTCTTGTTTTCCTGTGTTTTCATCTGATTCATCACCTCATCAAGGTGAGTTCTCTAATCTTAGATCTTAGATCTCCAGGGCACGGGCCCAACCCTCTTTATTTGATACAGAGTTATGAAGGTTGTCCAGCTTTGGTAGCAATCTCAAAGGCATGTTTGTGTTGGACTACTTAAAAAATGACATAGTCCCCACTGGAGCTTGCATGCACCTGTGTGTTTGTCGACTTTCTGCTGAATGTCCTTAATAAGGAGGCAGGTGGAGCTAGTCTGCCTGTTGCGAGTGAGTTTAGGCTACACAGTGTATATACAGCATCAAGTTATGGAACAGTTCACTTTTGCCCAAGTTATTTGTGTAACTGTCGAATGGGTTCTAAGAAGATTTTTAACGAGTTATTCTTGGCTTTGGCTCGCTTTGTTCGATGGAAACATGTTCGGCTTTTGTGAGTTGACCTAACAGAAAAATCATGGACAACATCGTCTTTCTCTAGGAAAGTTTTCGATGAAAGAGCACTGCCGAAATCTTGGGTACACAGAGCCAGATGGATCTGTTGACCCAGGATTGGCCACTGCAAGTGTCTGGCAGCCAGACCCAGATTGCTGGGGACCCAGATGCTTAGCAGGACTCCAGAGGGTGCCAGAAAGGAGCCTGGAAATCAGCAGATGTTGCTTCTGTTTTTGAGAAGGGCTCTCCCATGTTTACATAATACAAAGTTTTGGAAATAGAAACCCCTGGCCGGAGAGTTAGAGGCCAAGAGTAGAAATAGAAATTAAATGAAATTCTTCCTTTTGCCTCCCCCTCATCCTTGTAAAAATAGATAGAGACTTCCTTTTCCACTTGCAGGCGGGAGAGTGCTGCTTTGCAGTTGGAACTGAGATGTGAGGTTGAGGCAAGTTGGGTCAATGTTGACAGCTCTGAGTTATAGTCTCCTTGAATTTAAACCTATTCCTGAGAGGGTCTTTGGATTGAGAAATAGTGTGACTTCCTGGGCCACCCACCAGTAGGATGTTTCCCTTTTAACTCCAGAATACCATTCTTTGGCAAGCCACAGACCTTTACCTACACCCTACTCCTACTTCACTAGAAGCAGAGTGCAGAAACTCAGCCCTGCTACTCACTAGGGACAGAGTGAGGAGTATCGGAATGGTTTAAGATATGCAGATTCAAGAGAGGAACATTCAGTTTTATTTCACTCATTCACTTATTTGGTAAGCATTTATTCAACTCCTGCCTCTTGAATCTACACCATTTGTTTGCCACGTATGTGGAGAACGGAATAAGAGCTGATTGAGTGTTAGAAGTCCATTTCCTACTAGACAGGGAGCTAAGACAGACCTACAAATAATGATACTAGAAAGTAGAATGCAGCAAGCTCCTCGAGAAAGATAGGAATAAAAGGTTGTGGGAATTCAGATTAGGAAAGGATCTGGCTGAGCTGATGAGAGCTGGGAAGACTTCCCAATGGAGATGACAGCAGAAATGGTTCCAGGTGGTGAACTGCAAAGCCATTAAGGCCAATCAGCATGGAGGTGTGTTGATGAGCCCTCTAGCTGGAGGCAATGGTAACAGGCACTCAGGCTGGACACAAGGTTTTAAATGCCAGGAGACAGATCTGGAATGTAAGGTGGAAAAACAATGAAGTACCACCACTGATCTCCTGGAATGAAGATAAATTGTGCTGTGGAAAAATGTATCCAGCAGATGGGTCTAGGGGGGTGAAAGATGAGAAGGGGAGGTGATTCAGGCCACAGACATGAAGGCCAGGAAGGGGGTTGGGGCAGGGAGAGAGAGGCAGACCCAGGAGACCCTGTAGCACTAACAGAGTCACCAACAGATGTGGAGTAGGTAAGGCTCACTCTTGTCCGAGGTGACTTGGAGAGCTTTTAGGTGGTTGTAACTCCCCATGGGTTATGACCATGACCACTTTTGTTTAGGGGAAAGGGATTACCTGGCAAATGTGATGATCCCCCAAAAGTAGCGTCTGAGAACGTGTTGAGGGCTTCCCTGGCTATCTGGGATGGAGCTTTCTCCAGGGCGACAGATACAGAGAATGGATGAGGCCCAAAAGACCCACTTTCAATAAACTTATAGCAGAGAAGGAGAGAATAACATAAAGAAATTGTGCCAGGCTCTGTAAGAAAGATAATTTTAAATTGTGCAGAGACTTAGAAGCCAAGGAGACAAGGAAGGGGTAAAGCTTCATGGAGGAAATGGTACTTAAGGGGCACTTGTGGTTGGGATTTGGAAGGACGGAAGAGAGAGAGGCAACAGAGAGACACAGATGAAGTAAAGTGCTGGGGGTGGGTGGCTGTGTGTATGCAGGAGTGAGGACATTTCTCCTCCAGGAACTTAGGAAAGTTCTCAAAGGCAGCCATCTTTGGGGGATAAGGAGCGTGCATGAGAAGAGATCGGCTCAGTCTACTACCCCAATAGGTGCACAATATTGGCATGATCATAGGGTAAATGACTATTAGTGTAACAATATATTCATAATATTACTATTCTGACATGATGGGAGAAGGAACGTGGAATGTGTGGGTACTATCTTCTTTGGCAGGAAACCAATAAATACGGATTAAAATTAATAAATCAAGAAATAGTATTGTCAGCATGTTGTTCACCAATAGAGGGGAGCTCAGGAGAGGCAGAAGTTGAGTGGGCTGAGGATGGTTGCTTCCGGGGCAAGAGGATGAGGTAGAGGACTGCTAACTTTAACTACACCATGTGGATTTAAAGACTAGACGGGCATAGTGCTATAGTTTTTGACAACAACAAGAACTAAATTTTAAAATGCTGGGCGGTGCCCTTAGCTCAGTGGTTATGGCACTGGCCACATATACTCAGGCTGGTGGGTTTGAACCCAGCCCAGGCCAGCTAAACAACAATGACAACTGCAACAACAACAAAAAACATCCGATGTTGTGGTGGGCTCCTGTAGTCTCACTACTTGGGAGGCTGAGGCAAGAGAATCGCTTGAGCCCAAGAGTTTGAGGTTGCTGTGAGCTGTGACACCACAGCACTCTACTGAGGGCAACATAGTAAGACTCCCTCTCAAAATAAATAAATAAATAAATAAAAATAAAAAAAATAATAACTTTTAAAACGCCTGTCTGATTTGCATCGTGGCGGTGAGGATTTGAAAAAATAAGAAGGATGCTTGGATCCATGTGGCTGCCTTTGGTAAGGATCTCAGAGTGGTTTCCCAGGAAGCCACAGGACTCTGTCTCAGCCACGCTGGCTCCCTGTTTATTCCTCTGCCACCTTCCTGGTGGTCCCCAGAACACAACTGCTCATATTCCTTTCCTTTCCAAACATACCTTAGGCTTCCCTGTGGGCTCTCTCTTCACTTGGCCTGGGTAGCACGGAGGTGATGTCTCCAGCGCCTCATCGCATTAACCACCCGAAGGAAGAAGCTCTTGATACCCTTTTCATTTTAGCTGCTGCAAATTAATAACAGTTAATGTTTCCTGTTAATGTTTATTAGCAAGGTGCTAATAAAGATAATTGTGAGGAAGTTATAAAGTTGGATTCATCTTACAGAGTTCAAACCCTCACAGCCTGGGGCTGTGGTTCCTAATTCTTTTGTCTCTTTCTAGCCCTCTGATGTGGACTTGCTCCATTTTTATTTCAGACATTTCATCCAATCAAGAAAAAAAGAAGCTCCTGAGCAGAACAGAGAAGAGTCACAAGTGGGTGATTTGCATTTGTGGGGATCCCCCAGATAGAGGAAACCTATTTAAGTGAATGCTTGTTCTATAAATGAGGTTTCTTTCTCCAGACTAAAAATGATCATCAGATGTCTCAGTTTATTTTGAACATATCTTCCTTCAAGTTTCTCTACTTCCCAACAGCCAACACCCCCCCCCCCAAAAAAAAAAAGAAAAAGAAAGTTCTTTAACCTCCCCAGATCTGGGAGAAGACAGCAACAGAGTTACATTAAAGGGGCAGACTTGGAAATTCATCCCCAGCTCTGCACCTTTAGCTTGGAGTCTTCGCCAGTGTGCGGCCAGGCCAGAGCTGTCTCATCAGTCTGTTAGGGAATCCATAAAAGAAGTTTTAACATACCCTGGTCCTCATCATTCACCAACAATCCTTTCCTTTGAAACGTCCCTGCTCTGGATACTAACTTTCTGCTGAGGAAAGCAAAGGTTTTCTTTCCTCTTTCCTCTCCCTCTTCCTTCAGCTTAGATCAACAGGGCTCCAAACCCTTGCTCGGGGGCATTCGAGTTTACAAAGAACCTTTATCTTGGGCAGATTCGTCAGAAGCGGGGCTTTCTGATAGGCTGGCTCGTTACTAGTGATCGAAAGCCCCCCAGGCACTCAGGTGGCCAAATTTCTTTATCTAGTTTTTCCATAGCCAACAATCAGTGATGAATGGGACATAAATATTCAGCAATAACCAATAAAAGCCCACACTGATTTCTCAGTCTTTGGGAACCCCGTTTCTGCATCCACTTTCTTCTCTCAAAGAAGTACTAACAGTTAGGAACCAAACTATTGTTGGGAGATCAGGCCTGACCCAGGGTGATCAAAGTTCCTCTGACTCTACTATAACGTCCTGGGCCGCTCCTGGCCCCACATAAAACCTGGAGAGGATCAGGACGTGCGCTTTTCATCTGCTCTGGGACGATGAACTTTTTTGCTCTGTTTTGTTTTCTGCTTTTTTTGAGGAAGAGTCTCCTTCTGTCACCCCGGGTAGCGTGCTCGTGGCGTCACAGCTCACAGCAACCTCAAACTTGTGGGCTCCAGAGACCCTCTTGCCTCAGTCCCAAGTGACTGGGACTACAGGCACCCACACAATGCCCAGCTTTGTTTTGTTTTCTGGTTCTTCAACTGAATGAGTGAGGACGCAGGGCACGGGGTCCCAGCAGAATGGCCAGCTCTCCTCAGGCCCTGAGTCCTATAACAGGGAGCCAGTGTGAAGGCAGCTGGCTGCAGAAGGGTGAGACACGCTGGCTCACCAGGCTGTCCCTTGCTTCCTGTAACTTTCTAATCTCTTGTAGCTGCTTCCGGCAGTGTCTGGGGCAGAACAGTGGGAGGAACTGGGCACATCCAGAGATGTCCCCACTGATTTCCTGTTGCCACATATCCAGCCATTGCTGGTGCTAGTGGAGGAGGCCTCAGGAAGAAACTTCAGGGACTGGAGAGAACTGCAGCCTGGGCTCTGCCACCAGCAGCTTTATCTTTCTGTGAGGACCAGCAAAGGAGAGAGGAGTCTCCCCTGCAGAGCTTCTTCCAAAATACGAATCTGTGGGCCAAGGGGCTCCTCTCTGGTTTCCTCTCGGCTGGCGCTCCTCAGTGCACTCCTTCTGGGATAACTTAATGATTACTCAGATCATTTCGACCTTCCGTTCTGTCTCTCCAAGAAGAGAGAAGCCATCCAGAGCCATGATCTCTTCGAATTGTGTGTTCCTCTTCAAGGATAATGATCAGATGGCTCCTTGCTTTCCTAACCACATTTACAGCTCCTCAGTGTGGGATGTGTGAGATGCTGGGTTTGGCTAAACTTAATGCTCCTAGCATTCTTTTTTTCTTTTTTAATTTTTTTTCATTTAAAACCTTTATTTATTTATTTTAGAAATGTTGTCTCCCAATGTTGCTCAGGCTGGCTTGAAACTCCTGGGCTCAAGTGATCCTCCTGCCTCAGCCTCCCAAGTGTCTGTCTATAGGTGCCCATCACAACACCCAGCTCATTGTTCTATTTATAGTAGAAATGGGGGTCTCATTCTTGCTCAGCCTGGTTTTGAACATCTGAACTTAAGGGATCCTCCCTCCTCAGCCTCCCAGAGTGCTAGGATTACAGGTGTGAGCCACAGCACCCAGCCTTCATCTTCTTCATTTTCATCTTTATCTGTCCTTTTGCCTTCTCTTTTCTTCCTCCTCGTCCTCCTCTTCTTTTTCCTTCTTCTTTCTCCTCCTTCTCTTACTACTTTTAAAAACTTTATTCAAGGACAAGAAACCATTTTGGAAAATGTTCTAGTCTGGCAATCTCTTAATGCCTATTTGAAGCCTCAGCTACCAGCTACACTGTGGTAGATTCCTGACCACAAATACATTTTACTAGCAGTTTTGTGTTGGAGAGAACTGTGCTCAGTTCCTGGCATGACACCTACATCTTTATGAACTTAGGTTTATTAAGTTTCTCAGAGCCTAATTTATTTAAATATCAAATGAAGAATAAGAGCATGCTTCATAAAGTTGAGGGTAAAATTGTGCATTGTATGTAGTGCAAAGCCTGACAGGTTGCAAATGCTTAATCACTGGTACCTAGAGTGTCAATTGGATAAATCCCTTTTGAAATTTTCCATGGGAATTAAAAAAAATCTTTAACATTCTTTCCCTATCTCTCTGGCATGTTTCAGACCCACACCCACAATTATTGGATATATTCTAAAGGGAAACAAAGTCATTTTGAAATTAGTTTAAGCAAAAGTTTCATGGGGGAATAATTTCTAATCATCTTCAAAGTGCATATATTTGTGCGTGCATGTGTATGTAGATGTCTATGTGTGTGCACACAGATAAATTTCTTACATCTAATTAGAGATAAATTTCTAATATCCAAAATGTTGTTTATTATTAGCCTTCTAGAATGGATAACAAAGAATTTATTCAAATACTCCTTCCATGAAGTCTTTCATTACACCCTGGAAAATCTGATGAGCGTTGGAACTCTGCACAGCCCTTGGGAAGATGCCATTTTTCATGCTAGCATTTCTTGGTGACTTATAAGTTCTGACAATTAAGTTTGCAAACTTGCCACTGTGAGCTTATGTTGGCAGCACTGTACAAGTACCTTGCTCAGGTTTCATAACCTTGGTGTATTAGCATCTTACAGCTGTGTTCGGTGTCTTGCTAAATGATGTTCATTATTGTCCTTGCGTGTTTCTCTGTGCCATTCAGAGAACCTTAGAGTTTGAATTAGAACAAAAAATAAACATTCGTAATTTTCTTGTTAAACTTGGCAAGGGTGGAAGTGACATCAGGGATGTGCTAGTCCAAGTTTATGGGGATAATGCCATGAAGAAAATAGCAGTGTACAAATGGATTAAATGTTTTTTTTTAGGGGAGAGAAAGTATACTGATGAAGAGAGGTCAGAGCAGCCAGTAAGAAACAGAACTGACAAAATGTTTCAAAAATTCATTTAATTATGCATCAAAATCATCAGCTGACTATAAGAAGCCTAGTGAACCAAGAAAACATTGATATAGAAAGAGTCAGGAAAATCTTTTGTTTTCTTTCTTTCTTTCTTTTCTACCACTAAGAGTTAGGAAAATCTTAGCCAACAACTCATGGCTCTTGCATAATGACAAGCATCAGCTCACATAGCACTGTCTGTGAGGGTCAATAAACAAATAACTGTATTAGAACACCCCCCCAAGCCGGATCTGTCCCCCAGTAACTTTGTTCTTTACCCGAAGGAAGATGTTTTGATGACATTCAGACATCAAAGGTAATGACAGTTCTGATGGCCATTTCAGAAAAATTGCTTTGGAGCAATAAAGAATGACATCCATCCATCCATCTGTTGGTCCATCCAGCTGACCCCAACCTTTAGGCATTTATTTAGCACATGAATTTGTATAGAACGTATGTACGGAATGTATATACAAAATTGCTTTGGGCAGTGGACTGGGCACAGGCATTGGTGCATAGCTTCCCAAGAGGAATACTTCAAAGGTGACTGTAATGATATTTGATATGAGATATATAGCGCTTTTCCTAGGATGAGTTCACGAACTTAATTTTCAGTCCCCTGTATATCATTCCTCTTCTCAACTATACTGTAAGTTCCTTGAAGGCAGAGCCTTTCTCTGCTCAGTGTCTTCCATGGCACCTAGCAGAGTCTTACATGAAGCAAGAAAACAGAGTAGTTGTTAAGCCTTTAACAACTAGACTTTGGAATCAGACATGCCTCTCTTAGGTCTAGCCCCCCATCTTCTTACTCCTCAAGCAACCTTGCTTAATCTCATTTAAGTTTCCACTTTTGTCAAATTGAAATAAAAGGGTTGTTACAAGCACTGAAGGAGCTTATATACATAAACCCATGCCAACTCTTGGGGAATGTAAGGAGAAGAGAATACAATTTTAGCTACTTTTATTATCCTATTCATGTGTTAAACAAATGCTTGAAGGTTGGGTTCAGCTGGACGGACCAAAGGATAGATGGATGGACAGATGACATTCTCTATAGCTGCAGCAAGCAGACATTGCAATGAATCACAAAAGTATCTCACCCAACATTCTGATCTGCCAGGTCTCCAAACTGGAATTAGAAGTTGGGGATTTCCAGATTTTTAAAGCTCCTCCTCCACTCTCAGTTTTGTTCTGATCTTCCCTGTGATACTTGAGTTTTGTTCTGGGAACTGATACCTGACTCTCCATGACTCTCTTTTCTAGAGTGAAAGCCCATCTTTTGCTGATAGGCTATTGCCAATAGCAATATTATTTCTAGAAGAATAATCCTTATCTTGATGGCTGCTTTCTAACATAAACAGAAAAGAGAAGATAAAAGAGCACCATTTCCACACCAAGCAGGGGAGAGATAAACAAAGGTGTGAGTAGTCACTGGTGGAGGAGTGCTTTTGCACGCTCAATTACCTGCCTGAGCTGTTGGCCTACTTCCTGGTTGCTTTTTTTTGTGTGTGTGTTGTTTGACCTTTAGACTAATGCTATTAAAATACATACCCAGTACCACGTAAATGGTTTTCAATGGCCTGGCTGCTTAGGGAAAACTCATTGACATGCAGTGTGCAGTTACTTGTGCATGTGAAAAAGAGATTAAGAGTCCTTTTTGACATCAGCTTGCTAGGATTATGTTTTTGTTATGGCCCCTCTATAGATGAGTGACCTCCTATGGATTGTCGGCCTCACATGACATTAGAGCATCTGGCATCGCTCCTTCTCTAGCTACCAAGTATGCAGGTGTATCTGTGGCCAAGAGGTTCTCTGCCCGGGGTTTAGTTCTGGGCTCAATGCTGATTCATTTACACTTCTATGATTGTCTAGATTTGTCTGTGTTTCACCTTACTCTTGATTTCATTTGAATCCAGATACTCAACTACATACTTTAAGAACATGGAGCTCTTGGCTTGGCCCCTATGGCTCAACGGGCTAAGGCACCAGCCACGTACACCTGGGTTCGAATCCAGCCCAGGCCCACCAAACAACGACGGCTGCAACCCAAAAATGGCCAGGCGTTGTGGTGGGCACCTGTAGTCCCAGCTACTTGGGAGGCGGAGGCAGGAGACTCACTTGAGCCCAGGAATTGGAGGTTGCTATGAGCTGTGATGCCACAGCACTCTATCCAGGGTGACAGCTTGAGGCTCTGTCTCAAAAAAAAAAAAAGAACATGGAGCTCTTTTCCTTCCTATCCTTTCTTACCATTCTCTCCCTAGAACGAGAAACAAGACAGTCAAATTGATACATATTCTGATCCTAAAAAAATTCAGCATGAGGGTCCAGATAAACAAGAATGCCTGCAGGGTGAGCTGTAGTATTTTGGTATATACAGAATGATTCATCCATTCATGTACATTTTAAATAATAAGTTCATCTCCATTCATTTTTTTTCATTTATGTCAGATATTAGGAGGAAACAGAAATGAATATGAAGCATATCCTTGCTTCCCGATGAGATAGGTTATTCTAAGGTAGAACATCAAGAGAAAGGTACTAAGAATGTGACAGTGCAGAGCTTGATTAAGTTTCACAAGAGAGAGGACATGTGAACTGGGCCCTGAAGCAAAGGGAAAGGTTGTGTGCATAGTCATGGTAGAGAAGGGCATCAGCCCTACAAGGACAGTGTCTGTCATGTCAACATGGCTGCTGAGAACCACGTTCTGCAAGTCAGGGGCTTAGCTCCATCAGGAGGGAGGCTTATGAACCTCAAAAAATATCTACTGCCATTTGTTAACATTTTCAGCTATTTCTTTTCTTAAAGTTTCATAGTTCTCTTTATAGAGCTCTTTCATGTCCTTTGTTAGGTAGACTCCCAGATATTTCATCTTCTTTGGCACTACTGTGAAAGGAATAGAGTCTTTGACTATTTTTTCAGCTTGGGTATTATTGGTGTATATAAAGGATTTATGAGTGTTGATTTTGTAGCCTGAAACACTGCTGTATTCCTTGATCACTTCTAAAAGTTTTGTAGTAGAATCCCTGGTGTTTTGCAGATATACAATCATATCATCTGTGAAGAGTGAAAGTTTAATCTCTTCTGATCCTATGTGGATACCCTTGATCTCCTTTTCTTCCCTGATTGCAATGGCTAAAACTTTCATTATGATGTTAAAGAGCAATGGAGACAATGGGCAACCTTGCTTATGGTTGGGAAGAATCAACATTGTTAAAATGTCCATACCACCTAAAGCAATATACAATTTTAAAGCAATTACTATTAAAACTCCATTGCCATATTTTAAAGATCTTGAAAAAATAATATATTGCTTTTATATGGAATCAGAAAAAACCTCAAACAGCCAAGACATTACTTAGAAATAAAAACAAAGAAGGAGGAATCATGCTACCAGACCTAAGACTGTACTATAAATCGATAGTGATCAAAACAGCATGGTACTGGCACGAAAACAGAGAGGTAGATGTTTGGAACAGAATAGAGAACCAAGAGATGAACCCAGCTACTTACCTCTATTTGATCTTCGACAAGCCAATTAAAAACATTCAGTGGGGAAAAGATTCCCTGTTTAACAAACGGTGCTGGGAGAACTGGCTGGTGACCTGTAGAAGACTGAAATTGAACCCATACCTTTCACCACTAATGAAGATAGACTCACACTGGATTAAAGGTTTAAACTTAAGACATGAAACTATAAAAATATTAGAAGAAAGTGCAGGGAAAACTCTTGAAGGAATTCGACCTGGGCGAATACTTTATGAGGAGGACCCCCCAGGCAATTGAAGCAGTATCAAAAATACACTACCGGGACCTGATGAAACTAAAAAGCTTCTGCAAAGCCAAGAACATAGTAAGTATAGCAAGCAGACAGCCCTCAGAATGGGAGAAAATATTTGCAGGTTATGCCTCCAACAAAGGTTTAATAACCAGAATCCACAGAGAACTCAAATGTATTAGCAAGAAAGGAACAAGTGATCCCATTTTAGGATGGGCAAAAGATTTGAAGAGAAACTTCTCTAAAGAAGAGAGGCACACAGCCTTCAGACACATGAAAAAATGCTCATTATCCTTAATCATCAGAGAAATGCAAATCAAAACTACCTTGAGATACCATCTAACTCTAGTAAGATTAGCCCACATAACGAAATCCCAAAACCAGAGATATTGGCGTGGATGTGGAGAAAAGGGAACACTTCTACATTGCTGGTGGGGAATGCAAACTAATACGTTCCTTTTGGAAAGACATTTGGAGAATACTCAGAGATCTAAAAATAGACCCACCATTTGATCCTATTATTCCTTTACTTGGTATATACCCAGAAGACCAAAAATCACATTATAACAAGGACATCTGTACCAGAATGTTTATTGCAGCCCAAGTTATAATTGCTAAGTCATGGAAGAAGCCCAAGTGCCCATCGATCCACGAATGGATTAATAAATCATGTTACATGTGTACCATGGAATATTATGCAACCTTAAAGAAAGATGGAGACTTTACCTCTTTCATGTTTACATGGATGGAACTGGAACACATTCTTCTTAGCAAAATATCTCAAGAATGGAAGAAAAAGTATCCAATGTACTCAGCCCTACTATGAAGGTAATTTATAGCTTTCTTATGACGGCTATAACCCAATTATAGCGCAAGAATATGGGGAAAGGGGCAAGGGAGGGAGAGGAGGGAGGAGGATGGGTGGAGAGAGGGTAAATGGTGGGATCACACTTATGGTGCATCTTAGAAGGGTACAGGTGAAACTTCCTAAATGCAGAATACATATGTTTTCATTCAATAACCAAGAAAATCCCATGAAGGTTATGTTTAACAGTTGGATGAAAATATTTCATATTGTACATGAAGACG
>CAUYRH010135034.1:0-83770 GCA_963574655.1 Perodicticus potto | reverse complement strand
CAGGCTATCTGCAAGTGTCAGGGAACAAAAGACCTCTCATTTTTACTCACTGGAGAGAGCCTCTAAACTCCAGGACCTTTTCTCCAGGGAGGTCCCACTTCTGAACCTAGACTCCTCCCCGCCAGGCATAAAATTGAACAGATATTTTCCCCCACAAGTCCAAACTCCCTTTCCCTCTCCCCCCTCCCAGTCTAAAGTCCTGCCCCCTGCAAAGCACAGAGTGTTTGGTCTTTTCCTGAGAGATCTGGGCATAGTGTGGACCGCCAACCATCAGGACGGAATCTGTGACTAACAGGGAAGAAAGAGGGTGGGGAAGAAAGGGACGCTCGTCGGGAGGAGGAGCAGGCCCCTGGTTATGACTATGTCCGGCCAGTGGTGGTGTTGACCCTTGGTTCGGGCTGTGTCTGGTGGGGCAGGGTGCAGAACTCCTGGCTCTGACAGCACCCACAGCGGGAGAGTGGTTGCCCCGTGTGGACTGAGTTTGTTTGGCAGTCAGGGCTGGTCCCCAGCCCCTGCTGGGCCCACGAGCAGAGGCTTACCAGGCGTGGACTGAGACCTGAGGGCAAGGGCATGGTCCCCTGACTCCAATAGAACCCTGGAGCAGAGGCTTGCTGGATGTAAACCAAGAACTGATGGCAAGGGTGTGGTCCCCTGTCTCCAGCAGGCAGGTGAGCAGAGGCTCATAGGGGAGGACTGAGACCTGAGGGCAGGGTGTGGCGCCCTGACTCCAACAGAGCCTGTGAACAGAGACTGACAGGCAGGGGGTCAGGTGGTCCCCTGACTCCAACTGGTCTGGCAAGCAGAGGCTAGCTGGGTGTGGACTGAGACTGGTGGGCGGGGGCGTGGCCTCTGCCTCCAACTGGGCCTGTGAGCAGAGAAGTGGACAATAGTGTGGACTGAGTCTGGCGGGCAAGGGTGTGGATGTGATCTCAGTCAAGGGTTACTGCATCCTTCCGACTACTGTAGGTCAAATGTTCCCCTTCTTTTCTCATGCCCCACATCTAAGCCATAAGGAAATCCAACTGACTCTACACTCCAAATACATCCAAATTCCTCCCACCTCCTACCACAGCTCGCCATCTCCTCTACTTCCAGCCTGTGCACAGCACCATGGTAAGATCTCCTCATGTCCCCCTCCAAGAGTCTGTTCTTGACCCTGACATGATCATTGTGAAGAGTCAGACCTACCTGCCTCCAGCCTGACCCTACCCGTAAAGAGAAACCTCCTAGGTTTCTGAAGGATTTCCCTTTCCCTTTTCTAGCCCCTAAGGAGTCTGGCCATACTTCAGTTCTGTCTTTGGAGTCTGAGAAAATTGCTGAGTTTTTGGTTTTGCTTTTGTTTTTTAGACAGAGTCTCACTCTGTCACCCTGGGATCCTGGGTAGAGTGCCATCATGTCATGGTTCATAGCAACCTCAAATTTGGGCTCAAGTGTCCTTCCTCCTGCCTCAGTGTCCCACATAGCTGTGATTATAGCCACAACACCTGGCTATTTTTAGTACAGACATGGCCTCAAGCTAACTCAGGCTGGTCTTGATCTTGTGAGTTCAAGCAATCCTCCCATCTCAGCCTCCCAAAGTGCTAGGATTACAGGTGTGAGCCACCGCACCAGCCTGCTGTTATTGTTCATGAATCCTTGTTTTGAGCTACCTTGAGTGAGTCTGTCCCAGACACAGTGTGACAGATAAAAGCATGGGTACTGGAGGAATGCTGCCTGGATTTGAATCCCTTTCCCCTATGTAAAATTCTGTTTTCCTTTTCTATAAAACCAGAATAAAAAGGTTGTCATGGATATTAAATGACTTGATCTGTAAGACACTTGAAACAGCCTGCCACAGAGTAAATGCTTAATAAACATTTGCTATCATTTTTAACATATTAAAACAATTAAAACAGAGGTAACTGATAATTAATTGCTTTACATTTTAGAAAGTAAATTTACTTGCCTTTCAGTTTTGGTGTCTAGAACGCTGGTATAAGGTTGTCTTCTGAAAGGGACTTGACAATCACATGGATTCTGTGTTTTGTCAAAAAAGTTGGCGTAAACCCCGTGTTATGTAGATCACAGTCTTAGTTGTTATGGGTTTTGCTAACTCCTCTGTATCAAGTAAGAGCCTTTAACCTCAGAAATGCAAAAGCACTGGTACTTTTTGTTGTATTTTTTTTTCTTTGAGGGGTGGGAATATATAGTTTTTGATCCTCTGAAGTAAAATTGTGTTAATATTTCTGAGAGAAATATAACAGTGAAACTTAGCTTTTCATTTCTATGCTATGTAAGAAGATATGATGAGGGCACAATTAAGTATAAAAGATGTAATGTGCTAAGTTTAAAGTAACATCCGATATCAGAGCCATCTTTACATTTCACGTACCAAGTGCACTGGAGGATAACTCCATCACACTCACTCTGCACTTGACCAGACTACCTGATGCTCCCCTTCTCCGAGCTGTTCAGGCGTGTGTGTTCATGTGGTCTACCTCTTTCTATCACAGTTCTTTGCGGTAGTCAATCTCTGAAACAGCAGCCAGTGAACCCTAATGCCTGGTATCTGCGCCCTGCGTTCTCACACCACATCAGCTAACCTGTGTGACCGACAGGATATTGCAGAAGAGCTGGTGTGCTACAACTTCTAAGGATACATCTCATAAGGAAGAAAAAGAAAAAAATTACAGCTGTCCTCTCGCTTGCTTTGGAAGATTGTTTGCTCTGCAGGAGGCCAGTCACTATGTCCTGAGAACACTTGAGCAGCCCGTCAGAGAGGCCACATTGAGAGGAACAGAACTCATCCACTGCTCCATCAGCTGGTAGGAAACTGTCAGCTGTGTGAGCTGGACACAAGGAATCCGATGGCTGAACTTCATGAGACCGTAAGCATGAAGTGCCTAGCCAAGCTTAAACTCCTAACCAACAGAAAAAGTTCAAAAGAAAATAAATGTCTATGATTGTTTTCAGCCAACGTGTTTTGGGGTAATTTGTTACGTACCAGCAGACAGGGAACACACTCTCAGTCTTTTGCGGTCCCTTTTCAGATGCCTTTGTCTGCGCTGTTTTATCTTTGCGTCCCCAGTGACTTTTCCTTTCTCATTCTTTCTCTGGGCCCTTTCTGCTTTTTTAAGTATTTGTAAAACAGAAAAATAGTTTTTATTAAACTTTTGTTCAAAAGAGTATATGCTTTCCTTTTAAAAAGTAGAAAAACAAGTTTTATTTATACATTATTGTTTGTAGGAAAACAAAAAAAAACAACTACCCCTTTTCCCACCCTTTCTCTGGGGGTTTCCTGAACTGATTTTCCTCTCCTTACCTTATTCTTTCCTTACCTATCAACCTGGGTTGATGATAGTGAAATCAGAGACAAAGGTTCCCCAAGAGTAATGAAATGAAGACATATAACACAATCATTAAAGCAGAACATTTTATGTTTACCACCACTATAAATATTCGAACTCACTATATGGGATTACTGATAAACAGCCCATCACAGCAGGAATGAGCTGTATCACATGAATCTAGCATGGCGGGAAGAAAAGCATTAAAAACACTGTCATTAACTATCTCACTTCCCATCCAAATGTCACGGATGCTACCTTCCTTTAAACAAATGGTAAAATGTGACCAGATTGTTATTTTAAATTTGATTCGGACATCTTAAAATTTTAAAAATTGAAAAAAATTGAATACTGCAATTCCAGACACATTTCAGAAGTAGCACCCAAGAGGCTCGTTACCTCATATTTCCTATTTTTCTAATTACATTTAATGCAATAAAAATTTTATTTTAGTTTTGTTACCAATTCTTGGTATCCTGGCAACTCCACAATGATGGAAAAGAACAGGTACTCACAACAAAGCTGAATGACTAATATATTTATGGCCTTATCATTTGACAGGGAAGGTCAAATCCCTCGGAGTTTATTCATAACCCTGCACTAGCTTTCAATTCTTTGAAAATTGCTCCTTGATATCTGACTTCCCTGAAATCACTGAGAGTGGCAGCCTTTCTCGTAAGGTATAAATCAGATTCTAAATAACTGATGGTACTTCTTTCCTCTGCTCCTGAACAAGGAAAACACTGCATTTTCTTTGCTAAATGCCAGCACTGAGAAAAATCAGTGCACCAAGGATGTTTTCAGGGCTTAATTTCCAAAGTCATCCGTAAGAAAACAGTCTTTGGGATTACATAGAAATAAAGGTCCTGCTATTGAATGTCACTGGCATTTTATTTTATTTTATTTCTTAAGAACATAGTCATTTTAATAGCCTCATTCTTTTATTCTCCTAATTCAAATTTAACACTACCATGAACTTAGTGACTATTATCACTACCCATTTCTCCCATCATGATGTAGTTGTTCCATACTTAAAATGAACAAAATAGGCATGATTTTGCCATGCTATAGCACAAACCAATGACACAAAGGCAAGTAAAAATAGACAGAGATAAGCATACTGAACTACTTTGAAAAAACAAGTACAATTACAGAGATAAATACTAATTTAAAAAGGAACAAAATAAGTTGAATTTTTTCCTACAAAATGCAATTCTTTATTGCAGGGACCATAAGGAGTAGATTATGGGAATTCTATATTCTAACAATTAGTAACATTAGTTTTAAATATTTGGCATTTAGCATCTCAGCCATGGCAGCTGGACACCTCCTCTGCGATGTACTGAAGCGCTTGGTGAAGGGTCTGAATGACTCATATGTGAAAAACAGGAACTTTTAATCTACAGTCATGTTTTTCAATCCATAATTGTCTTACTCTTTATGAAAATAATTAAATATTGCCTTTCCAATTAGCTGTTTATCTTAATAAATATCAACACGACCATATTAAGGGTTATATAGATGTCTGTTTTATAATAGAACACTAACATTCAACTTCAGCTTTTATTCATAATTGGTTGGCATCAATCAGTCTCAAGATAGTCAGCAACATCATAGTGAGAATCAGTATTGACTCAGAATCCCATTGTCTGGCTACTTGGGTACAAAGGCTGTTCTGTCACTTATTGACTGTGTGACTTTAGACAATTAAATTGATCTCTCCATATCTTAATGCTCTCATTTTCAAGATTGAGGTATGACATTTAACAATGACATTTGTCATGGTTAATAAAAAAACAATTAAAATGGTTTTAACATAACAGCCAGGCAGAGTGGTGCACGCCTGCCTGTACTCCCAGCCACTTGGGAGGCTGAGGCCAGAGAACTATTTACGGCTAGCAGGTCAAAATTACTATATGTATATATACATACACACACATACATATCATATATTATATGGAAAAATGGAACAATGTGCTTATATTGAATCAAAAGGCAACAGTTGTCCCATCATGCCATATGAATGAAGGTTTATTGTACATCGCTGAAAATGTACTATTGTAAGGTACCTAGGATAAGGAACTGCAATGAATGTGTATGAATAGTATAAAATGAAATAGGTCTCCTTGCAAGTCTAAAAAGGGATTACATCTCATGGAGCATATTAACAGCTGTGGATCAGGTCCAGGACTGAATTTTAAGTAGCAGAGTTCCCTTGAAGTTTCAATTCTCAGGACACTCATCTTCCTAAGTCTGCTTCATGAAGATCAGGGCTTTACTTAGAAAGGAGCAAGACCCAGAAAAGCAGGATAGGAGCATCTCAGATGACAAAGTCAAATACTTTGTATCCTTAGAGTCACCTGCAACTTCTGTGGACCTCCAGAAGTGCTCTTCTTCCTAGCTAACGGTGAGCATTCTCCTTATCCTTGGAATGACTTAGAACCTCTGCCTGGCGAGGCAACACGTGGCCTTTCTGGATTTACTATGCTTCTCCCCTTCTGGCCACCAGCTGAAGAGCAAAGGTGGTGGTCCCATGTAACCCAGCCTTGGAAGGGCTCGCACTGCTCAGGGGAAAAAAGGGAACCCATCTCTACGGAGCTGCAGTGCCCTGTCAACTTGTAAACACAGGAGCCACTGGTGTATCAGAGGGACTGGTCCCTAAAGATGCTGATGAACGAGGGTAAACCTAAGGTAAGAGAAGGGCAGGCTTGTGGATGTTGGAGCACTTTGGCATGACACAGTTTACCACCCTGGAGAGGATTCTGATAGACAACAGTAACAAAACTGGCTAGTTGGCCCCTAGAAGTTTGGGAAAAGTAATGGCTGATATTGAATGAAATTTAAATTCCTAAAACTTCCACAGGAAATGGGGAAGGAAGGAAGGAAGGAATCCAAAGGCTCAGAGAATTGAGCATTGCAGATTAGAATTGAACAAGCCCCTTAAAGCCAAAGTCCATTCATTAACCACGTTCTGTGAGAAGCCTGGAGGACAGACACGAGAGGGAATGAGCTGGTGAAAGGGACGGAGCACCAAGGAGAGGTTCTGCAGCAGCGGCTTCTGGATACTAGGAAAAGTCTAAAATGGTGCAAAATGCTACACAGAATTGAGCTTAGTGAGAGCAACTACGATGACAGACACCAGACAGCGGGAACTCACTGTCAAAAGCAAAGTAGAGGTCGTCACAAAGAGTGGAAAGACTGTAGCTACAACCAGGGGTTATCTGAACCACAGAAAACTCTGGAGATGGTTACAGAACCCAGAGTCCCTACAGACAAAACACATAGATGGCAATAGACACCTTCACATCCCCATCTAGTTCTCCATTCTGGTTCCCACAAAAATTAGAGAGATTTGAGAGGATGACGGGTATAGAGCCCAGTATATGAAAAAGAATAACCAATGCCACTAAATCTCTATTTGTCTCAAAAATGCCACAATTGTCTTGCTTTACTTCACATCGTAGCATCTCCACAAAGATCACAATTCACAGTTCTGCCCTTTTGGGGCATATTGGCCAAGTAGCAGTCAAAATTTGAACCCTCATCTTCTGACTCTAAGTTGGACATCATAGTGAGTTCAAGAAGTTATTGGAAAAATATCATTTTAAATTCTCAATGAATTTTTAACATGCCAGTCAAAACATTAGCTGTTCCTTTTTTTGTTTTTTTTTTTTCCATAAACATTGGACAGAGGTGGAGTAGGAGCTGGGTGGCTATGGGCATGCAATAGAGATAAGCTGGGATTTACTCGGGAGGAACTGTCTAATTCAACCTTCTTGTTTTTCCTTCAAGAAGTGCTTGACATTAGAAAGTATAAAACATGAGTTTTTAAAAGTAGAGAGTTTTTTTTTTCCTCATGAAGGATGATGCCTTATTAGCTTTCCATATCAATAAAGATCCCATTCAATTTTTAAGTAATTTATGAAAAAGTAAATTTTAAAAGGAAGATAGACAATACCTCTTCAAATGAGAAAGTATCAAATGTTATCATAAACAATATAATTTTGCAAGCAAAAGAATATGTATGATATATATGCTTTTAAAGTAGCACATTTTAAACTGCCTCTTTTCAGACACTAATGAATGAAAAAAAAATATTATCAGTCCTTTCTCCTAGCTCAAATAGAATAAACAAACAAAACAATTCTGAAGAATGAGAAGCAAGCATGGTGTGGCAAAAGGCAGTACAGAAAAAACACAAAATCAAGGTAAATATAATGCTGTATGATGTCCCAGAAATCTAGTTCTCTAGACCTCTCTGCATAAGATAAAGGACTCTTCAGTCACCAACTGTGATTAAATGTTTTAATGCATAGTCATCACGCTCAACAGTTCATCCGGTGTTCTTTACCGAATAGGAAATTTTTAGTCTAATCCACATTAAAATAAAGGAAGGTGAGAAACCTAACAACATTACGAAGTTAGGAGTGATGGGTGAAAAACGTGAAAGAATTAGGGCAAGACAGAATATAAAGTTCCCATACTCGTGAGTACTCGTAGTTCTAGAAGGGCCAAGATGAGCTGCTAAAATTGAGGTATGTCGAGGTTTACCATTTCAGAGTCTGAGTCCAGGTTTATGACAAGTCTCCTGAGCACTGAAAACTCAAATGAATATGGAGCGGATAATGAGGGTTTTCCCTATAAAATGTAAACCTGATGAATGATGCTTGAAAGCATCACCACCAGTTGTTTTTGAGTCCTCAGCAAAGCCATGGGCTTCTTGTTGTTCTTTTTCTCTGTACCTAAAAGAAAGATTTTCTTATTTTAGTTTCCCTAGTGCCACATCCCCTATTAGAGAAAATATCATCTCACTTTCTTTCTAAGTATTAAAAATCTAACTATAAATATAGTTTAAGATATAATAAGGCCATGAATAGGTGTTAATGATTTTATACTCCAATTAGAATTTTGGTATTATTCACAACAACCAAAGGTATATGTACTTTGTAAATGTATGTGACACTGAATTGGTTATGCTTTATGATAAGTCAAATTACAGATGGCTATGCAATTGTGTAATAGGAATAATGTTTATTTTTCTAAAAACAGAAAACACATAAATTTTGTAAAAAAAAAAAAAAAAAAAAAAAAAAAAACCAGCCTAGGAGAAATCTAAAATTAATTATCTCTGTGAACCATAAAAAAAGGATAATGTATATTAGTATTAATATTTAACTCAAGCATTTTTTCTATTCTTTCCAAGTCCAGTTGTCAAGGATAAGCTTCAGGTAAGTCTCCTTTCTATTGGAAAAAATTCAGTAATTAAAGTTTTTCCTTTATTAATAGTAATCCTGAAGTAAAACTTGTTTCCATGTTAGAAAAGATACACATTTACATAACCATGGGCATCTCCTTCACAAGGAAAATGGTCTGGAAACTATAATATTCAACACTTGATAACTTAATCCCAAGAACATATTATAGATTTGCATCAAAAGTATCTATTTCCATATTCAAATTAAGTATGAGTCACCTTGAGTTGTTTCTTAGAATCTAAATGTGAAATGGAGAAATATCACCATATACAAAGGGAACAGAAAAATGTTCTATGATATATACACAAAGAGCCCTTTAAACAAACTAACCTACCAGAGAGAAAAAGGATACACAGGGTCAGAATGGCACATTCCTGCCTAACCAAGACTATGCATAGATTAAATATTTGGGATAAGAAAAAAATAAAACTATTATAATAATTATGTATGTAGCAGGAAAAAAAAAAAAAACACTACAAGGCAATTCAAAGTGCCTTCAATTCTAATTGTTTAAATATAATTTTTACCAGTAACTTTAAATGACAATGCTCCAGGTTTAAAACAAAATAACAAAAAAGAGAAAATATTCAAGAAATAGTAAAAATTATTTAAAATGTTAAAAGTAACAAAATCTTTAAGGCTCACACATCCAACTGTCTATTTTTGCTTCCTACTTGAGCAAAACTGAACTCCTGATCCCACCATAGCCCACCCAATTCCACTCCCAGTCTTCAGCATTATATAAATAGTACCTCTATCCAACAAGCCCGAGCTAAACTGATGAATCTGCTCAACTAAGAGCACCATGAACAAAGCTAACAGATGACGGAATGAGATGACGGATTATTTTGTAATCTCCCAAACAGACAGGGTATTCAAATTAAAAATATATAAGGAATAGCCACATACCAATTAAGAAAAAAAAATTTTCTATAATATAAATATGGCTAAACACTAACAAGCACAGGAAAGATTGCTCAGACTCAGTAATTACAGAAACTGAAACCAACACATTGAGGTACATGGTTCCCATACATCTAGGTTCAGACATTTGGATAACGTAAAGTGTTGGTGGGGAAATGGGGATAAGTTTTAAAACACAATTTTTAAAAACTTATAAATTGCTGACATGGCAAAACGATCCCGGAGAGCAATCTGGCTGGCACTAGTCAAGTAAAATAAGCATAGACCCTATGATCTAACTATGCACCCCAATATACTCCATCATCAAATTATCATCCCAATATTCCCCAAGAACTAACTATGCACCCCAGTATATCCCATGATCAAACTATCACCCCAATATACTCCATGATCTAACTGTGCACCCCAATATACCCCATGACCTAACTATGCACCCCAAAAGGAAGTGCACACGGGCTCACAGGGGCAGATGCGAGGCTGCTTGTTGCAATATTACTTGTCGTGGTAGAGCTGAGTGGGTTGGTGCTATGTTTTGGAGGCAATGTGTTGTCCATCAAAGAGCAGATGGGCAGATGTACTAAATACATAGTGTGCAGAGCTATTGAAAGAAAAAGAATCAACGTCGACAGAGAAACACAGTGGATCTTAAAACTGTAATGCTAAGTAAAAACTTTAACAGAAAACACACAGGAAGCTTAAGTGTAGACTGCTAAGCTAAACAAAACAGTTTGAAAAGACTGTATGATTTCAACACGTGATAGTCTGGAAAAGGCAAAACTGTAAAAACAGTAAAAGGATCAGCATCCCCACATGTGGAGGAAGGTGGGCAGCAGGGCTGGTACAGCTCAGGCATTTTTCGGGTTGTAAAATGACACTGCATGATGCTGGGTGGGGACATCACATTATGGGGCTTGTCACAACCTGTAGAACTCAGAACACAAAAGGGTGAAACGTAATGTGTTGAAATTTTAAATACATCATTTGGAAATTCAGGGGGTCCCACAGAAGTATGTAGACTGTGACAAGACAATCTAATTACATTATAAACATATAATAAAACAACCTCAATGTAGGGAGTAGGGAAAAAAAGAGCTGACCTAACTTTGGAAATTAAGGCAAAAGGGCCTCCACTTAAGTACAGCATTCTAGTTAAAAAACTTTTCATACAGGGGAATAAGTCAACAATTCGTATACTCCCATACATGTATACTGAAATTAAATAATTAAGTAAATGGATGATAGACAGTGGAAGCCGGCTTTCTCTCCATTGGATGAGGATGTTACAGACAAGACAGGGGAGCCAGGTAATGGGTCAGAGCTGGTAACATCAGCAACACCTCAAGTTTAACTCAGTATGAATGAGGATGGTTGCATACAGACGTATTTATAAGTAGGTGTATATACAGAGGCTACTATTCACAACTATTGTTTCTTTGGTGAGAGGATCTTTAAAAGAATGATTTATTTCAAATGAGGAAAAAGAAATAAATCTCTGAAGCCAAAACACCCCAAATAAATTATGTGCCTACTCTCCCCTTAGGTAAGGGCAGTCAGTGTGTTTCTCCACTCCTTGGAGTGGCTTCCTTCCAGTGAGTCCAGCAGGGAAGGGGCAGAGAAGGAAGGGCTTTACAGGGCAGGGGCAGGGGAGCGGCTTTACAGTGAAGGAACCTGACAAACACTGCTGTTAGCCAGGTGAGCAGGGTCAACAAAAAGTCATAAGTCAAGTTAACAGCATGTGCCCTGGATATAATACCATAAAAATGGCGCTTTATCATCTCCAGGACCCATAACACAGAGAGGCACCCTACGGTACATCTGACCAACAAAACGTCAGAAGTCTGAGACAATGTCACAGCTCAGAGAAGCCTAAAGAAGCCCAGAAACTAAACATAACAAGACAGCTTCAGTGGGATCCCCTGGAACTGAAAGAGGACTTTAGGCTAAAAAGTAAAGACAACGGAATAAACTACGCACCGTCGTTGATAATCAATTTTGGTTCATTAATTTTAACAAAAGCACCATACTATTTTAACACATTAGATGTTCAAATTTTAGGGGAAATTATGTGAGGGGGGCATTGATGATAACTCTGTACTACCTGCTGTCTAGTCTGTAAAGTCAAAACTGATTCAAAAACTAAACCTCGTAGAAAAAAAAATGTAATTGCATAAAAGGTCAGAATACAGTAAAAACAACAAAACTTATGTAAAATACAGATATACCCCTAAAATAAGAAACAAAGTAAAACAGAAAAGTATATACAACTTATATCACAAAGAATATTATCACTGATATATAAAGAACTTCTAAGAATATGTATATTAATAGCATAAGAATAAAGGCCAATAGTTCAATGCAAAAGGTGGACAGTTAAGAAAAAAAGAAATGTGAATGGCTTTTAATGATATAAAGATATGCTATATTTCATTTATAATAAGAGAAATACAATTAAAAGTACCCTGGGGCTGGACACAGTGGCTCATGCCTGTCATCCTAGCACTTTGAATTGTGAAGGTAGGAGGATTGCTTCAGGCCAGGAGTTCAAGGCCAGCCTGGGCAATATAGCAACCCTCCATCTACACAAAAATGATTTAAAAATCAGTGAGGCACAGTGGTGCGTGCCTGTAGTCCAGCTGCTCAGGAGGTGAGGAAGGAGAATTGCTTGAGTCCAAGAGTTTGCGGTTGCAGGAAGCTATGATTGTGCCACTGTACTCTAGCCTGGGCAACAGAGCAAGACCTCGTCTCTTAAAAATAAATAAACAAAAACTACTCTGGGATATAATTTCTCACTTCTTAAATTGATAAGCTTGAGGGAAAATAGGTATTCTTATTGTTGCATTGTACACCCTTATGGAAGAGCATTTAGAAGTAACTTTGACTCAATACTCACACTTTTAGAGATCTATCCAAAAGACCCACTGGTAAAAATACAAAAAGAGACATACACAGAAAGCCCTTCATTGCAACTGAAGTAATCATAAAACTGCAGAGCTAACTTAAAGACAGACTAAAACAAACTGATTACAGAGACGAGAAATACATCCATATATGGACAACTGATTTTTAACAAAACTGCAAAGGCATTGTACTGTAGAAATAATAAACTTTTCAAAAAATGTTGCTGGGACAATTAGATATCCATACGCAAATAAATGAATTTCAATACATACTTCACATGGCATAAAAATGAAATCAAAATTACTGATCAAGACCTAAGATATAAAACCTAAAACTACAAAACTTTAAAAAGAAAATATGAGAGACCTTTGTAACCATGAATTAAATAAAGATTTCTCTGATACAATATTAATGGCATCATCTATAATAGAAGAGTAAATATAGTAGACTTACTCAAGATTTAAAAACTCTGGCTATCATGTAGTCTCGTGTTTGAGTTCATAGATCTCAAGCTATTTTCAAAACAAAAATAAAAACCTGGCTTTGCCTACCGCATCGACTTAGTAGAAATAAATAGCTACACCTGGTTGGGCCCAGATTATGGTCTCTGAATACTATTTCTCACTAAAATGACCCCCTACAGAAATTTCAAGGCTGAGCTAGAGAGAAAAAAAAAAGATGAACTAAGAATATCCTATATAAATGAAAAGTAAAAAAGTTACTGAATATAAGTGGATCCATGTCAGAAGGATTCAAGAGCCAAACGGAATATGCTCCCTCTGGCCAAAGAAGCTGAGTTGTATCTACAGCCGTTCAGTCCAGGCTTCTCTTGTTGAAAAGAGCTTCAGCTTGCTTTTCCTCTGGGAGAGGAAGTCATAACTTGTGCAGTACAGCCAGCGTGCCTGGTACGTACCACCTCTGCATCTTATTAGCTATAAATAAGGCCTTGGGCTTCAAGTTTTCACCTGAGAAACTGGGATAATATGTACTTCACGGAACTGTTGGAGCTATTATGTAAGTTAAGACAAAACAAAAACAACAGTTACTAAGTGCAATTACTTAGCATGCTGCCTGGAGGAAGGTGAGACTCTTACTGACCACTGTCATTATTTTCATTAATATTGAAGAACCTGACTGCCTCTCACTTGATAACTGTATTAATAACTCAGTGTGAAACTCCCATTTATGATTATCACTAAACCCTTTCCATGCTCACTGGTAGGATAATGAGGTACAAAAGCATTTGTCTGAAATAGCTGGTCCTTAAGTAGATGTCTATGGATAGGCTCAGAGCTCCTATAGACTTAGTATTTAAAATTTTAAGTATAAGTATAGTAAGTATTTATCTATAAGTATAAATGTACATTTTTATGGAAAGAAATTTCGTAGTTTTTATCAGATTCTCCAATGGGATCATGACTCCAGAAAAGTTAAGAATCTCTGATCTAAAATCCAAACTCTCTCCTATAGCATAGGAGTGATATTAAATGCTTCCCTGTCTACCTTCTTTTCTCTCCCAGAAACATCATGCTTCCCACAATTCTCCCACTGCTCCCCTCATCTCCTAAGGGTCTCCTGATCCCTTCATTCTTAGTAACCCCATTCACATACCCACTTTTGAGCCCTCCTTAGGAAAGGCTTCCTCTAGGAATCCTTCCTAGGCCTGTGTACGGTATGTTAGGCGCTGCTTCTCTGGGGTTCCATAATATCCTCTACAGATTTATAACACTGGATTCATTTTATCTTATTCTATAGCATTCAATAGTGAAGAGCCTGTTAGCTCTTTGAGAGTTACTTATCCATGCTTAATGTAGCAAAATGCCTGATACAAAGAAGCCCTTAATAATATGTTGTTGAATGAATATATAAAAATAAAAGAGTTGAATGCCTTTTATTATCCACAAGGCATGCTCTGGTCCTAGAAATACTGTATGGTGTGAAGTATGTTCAGAAAATAATATTAAGTCTATTCATAGCTTTCAATTACTATTATCAAAATTTCAAAGAGCACCCACTTCTTAGTAGGCTAACATCATTCAGGAGACAATCAATCCTTCATCACTGTCCCTTGAGCAACATTTTTGTACATTAAACTTGCCTGATAAAATAAGACCAATGTTCTATGCTCTGTGCCTGAAGGCTCCTAGTAGGGATGAAATTGACTTTCTATCATAAGACAATTGGAAAGGCCAATGTGTACACAATGAATCAATTTGGGAGTTCCTCTATCACCATGCCTTTTTCTAAAAGGGAAGGAATCAGGTTCATTATCATTACTTTCTCTGCTATAAAAGAATATTTGTCGGCTCGGCGCCTGTGGCTCAAGCAGCTAAGGCGCCAGCCACATACACCTGAGCTGGTGGGTTCAAATCCAGCCCGGGCCCACCAAACAACAATGATGGCTGTAACCAAAAAAAAGGCTGGGCTTTGTGGAAGGCACCTATAGTCCCAGCTACTTAGGGGGCAGAGGCAGGAGAATTGCTTGAGCCCAGGAGTTGGAGGTTGCTGTGAGCTGTGATGCCACAGCACTCTAGCCAGGGCAACAGCTTGAAGCTCTGCCTCAAAAAAAAAAATAATAATAATAATAATAATATTTGTCCTTGATAAGAAAACTGATAATATCCATTTATTTCTTTCTATTTAAAAACTTATCTACAAGCTACAAAAGGTAGAAGGGAAGCCTAATTCTCTGTTAGAGAATCACACAGTTTTCCTAGGTTGTATTTGCTTAATGTGTTCACCTTTTTAAATTGTTTCTTTTACACTCAATGGCATCATACTACACTCATGAATCACGTTGCTGGAGACAGAACTGAGTAGAAAGCCTTAAAGGGTTAGTCTAACATGGTTTTCAAACATGGTTTTTTTTTTTTTTTTTTATTAATTAATACATTATCCCTTGATGGGTCACTTCATTTTCTAAGACCCAGTTTGCTCATCTTTTTTCTTATTCAATTTTTTCTTTTCTGAGACAGATACCATTCTGTTGTCCGGGCTAGAGTGCAGTGTTGTCATTGTAGCTCACTGCAACCTCAAACACCTAGCCTCCAGCAAATCTCCTCCATTCTCCTGCCTCCGCCTCTCAAGTAGCTGGGACTACAGGCACCCAACACTACACCTGGCTACTTTTTCCATTTTTTGTAGAGACAAAGTCTCACTCTTGCTCAGGCTGATCTCGAACACCTGACCTCAAGCAAGGCGCCCTACTCCTTTGAGCCACAGGTGCTACCCTTGGTTGTTTTTTTTAATGTTTTGCAGAATCTAGAGGATTCTGAAAGGGGCTGATGGTGGTGAGAATAGGAATGAAAGCAAAGACATACTGTGAGGATGTAGTTTATCAACTTTTGTCTTTTGAACTATGTAATTACTTTAAAATAATAATTGAAAAATAAAGTCTCATCACTTCAAATAAACTGCAACAAACGAATCTAGTAGCATAGTCAATTGATAGTATAGGCACAGAAAGAACGAAGAGGGGCATTTCAGGTGACAAACTTTAGACATATTACTATTCCTTGGATGTAGCTTAATGACAGAAACACCTGCAAAGAAATTTCTAATTTCACTCGGTAGTTCTACTGTTAATAGTAATATGGATATTCTAATTTTAAGATTAGTTACTCTATATCATAGTATAAACAAATATCTTATTTTAACCCAGAATATTTTAAATATGTTAAGGAAATAGAAAACATTTTAAAACTTTATATTAAAACTGAATTCAAAATATCAAATACTAACTCATAATTTGTATAAACATATATAGGTACTTACATACATACACATATAATGCATATACTCACACATACACAGCTCTTAGTTCCTTAGCTGTGTTCACTGAAAGTCTAGAAGCAACACCACCATAGCAGAAATGAGCACACCTGTCACTCAGACCTTGATTTCTAAATACCATTCCCCCATGTCAAAGGATTTAGGATGAGGTAAGGTGATATCTGCAACTTATTTTCAAATGGTTCGAAAAGAAGATACTTCTATATAGAGATACTAGAACACATATGATAAAATGTTAAAACAATTAAGAATGGTTGGAATATGTCATTAATTGTATTTGTCTTTCAAATTCTCTACATATAATAATTTTCATAATATAAAATTTGGGAAGAAAAAAGCTATACACATAATTTCTTTCTTTTTTTTTTATTGTTGGGGATTTATTGAGGGTACAAAGAACCAGGTTACACTGATTGCATTTGTTATGTAAAATCCCTCTTTTAATTGTGTCCCACCCCCAAAAGGTTTGTCACACATTGTGAACCTCCCACCCCTTCTCTCTGCTCTCCCCTTCCCCCACACCCTACCATGTACTAGGTCATTAATTGTCCTCACATAAGAATTGAGTACATAGGATTCTTTTTTCTCCATTCCTTTGATGCTTTACTAAGAATAATGATGCTTTCCATCAAGGTTAATACAAAGGATGTAAAAATCTCCATCTTTTTAATGGCTGAATAGTATTCCATCCCACACATACCACAGCTTGTTAATCCATTCCTGGGTTGGTGGGCATTTAGGCTGTTTCCAAATTTTAGTGATTGTAAATTGAGCTGTGATAAACAGTCTAGCGCAAGTGTCCTTATGGTAAAAGGATTTTTTTCCTTCTGGGTAGATGCCCAGTAATGGGATTGCAGGATCAAATGAGAGGTCTAGCTTGAATTGTTTGAGGGTTCTCCATACTTTCTTCCCAAAAGCCTTCAGGTTTGTAGTCCCACCAGCAGTGCTAAAGTGTTCCCTTCTCTCCACATCCACACCAGCATCTGCAGTTTTGAGATTTTGTGATGTGGGCCCTTCTCCCTGGGCTTAGATGATATCTTGGAGTGGTTTTGATTTGCATTTCTCTAATAATTAGGGATGATGAGCATTTTTTCATATGTTTGTTAGCCATTCATCTGTCTTCTTTAGAAAAGATTCTGTTCATCTCTCTTGCCCATTGATACATGGGATTGTTGGCTTTTATCACGTGGACTAATTTGAGTTTTTTATAGATCCTAGTTATCAAGATTTTGTCTAATTCAAAATATGCAAATATCCTTTCCCATAGGTTGTGTAGGTTGTCTATTTGCTTTGGTTGTTGTCTCCTTAGCTGTACAGAAGCTTTTCAGTTTAATTAATTCCCATTTGTTTATTTTTGTTGTTGTTGCAAATGCCACGGCAGTCTTCTTCATAAAGTCTTTCCTCAGGCTGATGTTTTCAAGTGTTTTTCTTATGCTTTCTTTGAGGACTTTTTTTCATTTCATGCCTTAAATTTAGGTCTTTTATCTGTCTTGAGTCAATTTTTCTGAGTGGAGAAAGGTGTGTGTCCAGTTTCAGTCTTTTACACGTGGATATCCAATTCTTCCAGTGCCATTTGTTGAATAGGTAGTCTTTCCGCCAATGTATGTTTTTGTTTGGTTTATCAAAGTTTAGGTGGCTATGTTAGTTTCATGTCCTGGTTTTCTATTTGTTTCCAAATGTCTATGTCTCTATTTTTGTGCCATTACCATGCTGTTTTGACCACTATGGCCTTGTAGTACAGCCTAAGGTCTGGTATGCTGATGCCCCTGGCTTTGTTTTTATTAGTTATTAAGATGTTTAATTTTATTGTATTATTTATTAACAACTGCCTTAGCTATTCTGTTTTTTTCTGGTTCCATACAAAATGAAGAATTATTTTTTCCAAGTCTTTAAAGTACAAAGAGGTTTTTTTCTGGTTCCATAGAAAATGAAGAATTATTTTTTTCCAAGTCTTCAAAGTATGATGTTGGTATTTTAATAAGGATGGCAGTGAATCTGTAGATTGCTTTGGGAAGTACAGACATTTTAACAATGTTGATTCTTCCCAGCCATGAGTATGGTATGTTCTTCCATTTGTTAATATCCTCTGCTATTTCTATTCTTGGGGTTTCATAATTTTCTTCATAGAGGTCCTTCACCTCTTTTGTTAGGTATATTCCTAGGTATTTCATTTTCTTTGAAGCTACGGTGAAGGGGGCTGTGTCCTTAATTAGCCTCTCATCTTGGCTGTTATTGGTGTATACAAAGGCTACTGACTTATGGAGATTGATTTTGTATCCTGAGACATGACCTTATTTTTTGGTGAGTTCCAGGAGTCTTGTGGTTGAGTCTTTAGGGTTTTCTAAGTGTAAGATCATGTCATCAGCAAAGAGGGAGAGTTTGACCTCCTCTGTTCTCATTTGGATGCCCTTTATTTCCTTGTCTTGCCTGATTGTATTGGCTACAACTTCCAACACTATGTTGAATAGGAGTGATGATATACACAGGATTTCAACGCACACTCCTAAGAGAACCACTTGGAGTACAAAGAAGATACTTAAAAATGGTTATTTTTAACAACTTTTTGGAGTCCTCTATATGTACCCAATGCAATTTAGAGGGTACATACAGATTCTTATATAAAATTATAAAGCAAAGAGTACACAACTAGAACTCAGAAAATTCTTGTAATGGAATTAATAATAGTTCCCTTATTTGAGAGTATTTATTCAAATGTGTTCATAATAGCTCCTCATCTCAGAAAACAGGAAAGATGTACTTAGTATGCTTACTTAAAATCTGCTTTCTGGGAGAATCAAGTGAGATGATAATCAAGGTATGCTAAAAGTCCCATACAACTAAAACATAATATTGTTTTTTTCTAATTTTCTCATTTTCAGATACAGAGGCTGTTTTATAAATCATGCATGGCAGTTAAAAGATGTAAATAGTAAATAATATTCAGCATATCTTACATTAAAACTATCTGACCTACTTAATATTATATAAGCAGGTTCTCAATCTGCTTTAGAAGACAGTATGAAACTAGGGACATTGTTCAATCCCCTTGATGTCAAAGTTAGTTTCCACGCATGTGTGCGTGTCTGGGGGCGGGCAGGGGAGAGAGACAGAGAGAGATAGAGACACATCAGGGTTATATCTTGCTAACTTGCTTTCTAATTCTGAAGCATTGCTAAAGGTTTCATTGTTACACTATTTTGTATACATCTAAGTCAAAAATCATAATTCAGATAATGACAAAGTTATGCAGGACTAAATGGAGTTTTAAAAGATATATGTAGTAATTTTTTAGAAAAAAATATCCTCCCTAATAGGCCTGACATATAGAATAATTACTTTCCTATAGTTTTTTAGTAAAATTGTTAGAACAGCTGAAATTCTTGCAGTATGTGTGTGTGTGTACTTGTACATTACGTGTATTGTATATGTGTGTATGTATTAGAGGAAGAAGACATCTTTATATCATTCCTTAGAAGACCTTCAAAATGTCCAGGGTAAATGTGCAGTTTGAATAATACCCTCCAATCCCAACCCTCTTAGCTTAACTTTCTTTGGATAAATTTTCCAGTTTTTCTTTGCTTTTCATTTTGATCACTTTGGAACAAATAAGATCAAAATGCATCCAAATTTAGGAGGCAAAAATTGCAATTGGCTGAGAAGTGGTGCAGCCCAGTGGGAGTTGCATGGAGTTCTTTAGATGGAAACTCTCACTTGTGCCAATCTTCTTCCCAGAGGCTCATTTCATCTCCCTGCTGGTAACACTCAAATCACTTCACAGTTTGTTGATACCACATTGGCAACCTTTTGTTTTCAATCAGTGGAAGATGCTGAAGCAATGCTCAATTGAACTGAGTTTACATAACACAGTGTACTATTATGTCCTTGCCACAGAGGACTGTGGGAGGGAGGATAAGGGAGAAGATGACTGTATTCCATTACTTTACCTAGAATTGGATTATGATAAATTATGGTGGCAGAGCTCAGTCAAATGCTGATGCCATCTTTTCTATTGTTTTACCTGCACACAGCACTCTTATGGATTGCATCCAGTTTCCAGAACCGATTCTCTGTCACTCATGGTTGAAAATGAAAGGCCAGTGTCCAAATAAGTTTTTAAACAGTTTTCATGAAGACTGAATTTAATATTTCCTCCCTACTGCTTTGTAATCATTGAGGGGTCATGATGGCTTTTTGCTGATGGGAACTCTTTTATGTATCTTCTTTAGTGAAAGACTTCTTTAAGGTCAAAGAACCAGTATGCTGTGTGGGTGAAGCAGCTTTAAAGCTTACCACTACCCCCAGCCCTCACATACTCGATCAGCAGTCACACACTCCCAGCCACTAAGAGAAACTATCACCATCCCAAATGAAGGTCCAGTAAACTAGGAAAAGAGCAAATATCAAGTGGGAAATAAGAGACACGAAATACAGCCCTTGACTCCTAACCTGGGGTGCCCAGGCACTGCGCATTTTATAAAAGGAGGAAACAATGAACACTTTTCATAATAGGAATAATACATTTAGGTTATCCAAAATTTTCTATTTATTTAGCTCTGGCCAGCATTAGGAAAACTAAGTGTGATGATTATTATTTCAACTTTTATCAAAAATACGAAATTATATTTTTTAAGGTTGATAATATGAGAAACATTAACTTAATACATTTTATTTTAGGATGAGATTATTTAAGGCCCACAGGAGAAAAAAAATTTCAAAAAGTTCTTGGTTTTAATGTGCCCTATATCTCCAAAATTCCTATGTTGAAACCTGATCACGAATGTGATAGATAGTATTAATAGGTAGGGCCTCTGGAGGTAATTAGGTCATGAAGGCTCCGCCCTCATGAATGGGATTAGTGCCTTCATAAAAGAGGCCCTAGGAGCTCCATTACTTTCTATTATATGAGAGCACACCAACAAGGCCCATCTATAAACCAGGAAATGGCCCCATGAGAACTGAATCTGCTAGATTTTCGATCATGGACTTTCCAGAGTCCATAATTATGAAAAACGAAATCTCTCTTGTTTATAAGACCCATTTCATAGTATTTTGCTATAGCAGCTCAAATAGACTAAGGTTAAGCAGACAAAATGCAATACACTAAGATAAATGATCTAGATGAGGACATTTACAAGGGTGCGTTTGGAAATGCCGTACAGAAGACAAAGTTTGAGCAGGGTTTTAAAAAAGAGAATGTCTTAGACAAAAATATATTCAGAAGAGAAAAGTGAGCTCAAATATGCAGAGAAAAGAATAGCTATGGTCATTTCAAAAAATAAGAGATGGGTCCCTAGAGCAGAAAATGACATTAACAGTCTGACTCAGTGGTCTGCACCTTGCCCTGGACCAAGAATGCTCAAGGAGAAGATGATAAGGGGAAAGGATTGTAAAAATTGTGGAACCGGGGGTGGGCCAGGAGATTCTTTTTACTTTTGGGAAAGAAAATATGGATTAAAAATAAGGTAGGCAGTACTTCTTTCTATAAATCTCCATTAAGGAAAACATTCGTTAAGGTCAAAGAACCTGTATGCTGTGTGGGTAAGTGGCCGGTTGCAGGACCAGGCACCACCAGTCCTGTCTCTTCTCTGGGTTACATGTTTTTTTCCTGCCATCTTCACAACCCAGTAATTTCTTAGATTTCAAAGCTTTTATATTTATTCTTCCATCTTTTCCATTGAATTCTGAGCAGTAAAACAAAGGTACTAATCTTAATTCTGTATTTTCAGTGTCTACCACATAATACATATTTAAAGAATGTTCAATGTTGAACTATTCTATGCTATAAATCAAAACCAGAAAACAACACCAACAAAGTAAATACCTTACAAGTACATGGTTTAACTTCTTAAAGATAATTAGTTTAAGTAAACATAGATAAAAACACAGGAAAAATTTCTATGGAGATTTAAGGGGTCATTAGGTCACTTAGAAAAATGAGAGCTGTAAACACGGGAATTTCATTGTCTTATTGTATATTAAAATATAAGATTTCCGTAAAAATGCATGAGAATAACACACATCACAACAAATTTTGTATTATTTTCTAAAATGCCATGTAGAAGAAGAGAAAAAGAACACAGAAGGAAAGCAGAAAAGAGAGAAGGGGAGAAATGAGCATGGAAAACTTTTCCCTGGAAGACTGGGATCAGTTTGAAGTGAGGGGGAAGGGAAGGGTGGTTAGGGAAGACGTGTGTCTTGTGCAGAAGACTCTGCTGCTCTGACGTGGCAGAGCAGAGAAGAAAGGAGAGGAGAGAGAAAGCCTGGCATCAAACACGGAGTGGCAAACCTTTCCCAGAGAAGCGATGGAGGGAGGGCTCGATGGAGCAGGTAACTTCTAGGTATGAAATGCCTATGGGTCCTTTCCCAGACTATCACTACATGAGATTTACTGAAGTTTTAGCATTAGTGAAATACTGTGTATAAACTTAGGAATATCACATAAATGCCTCTGTGACTGTTCATCCATCAAATAATTTCCAAGGCTTTAACCTATTTATACCAGCATTTTAATAGTTCTAAGATACTATATAGTTTGCATTAGAAATGCTAAAATGCCAAGCAACAATAAAACTTACATATGAAGAAGATAGAGAAGAATAAAATAATAATCATACCCTAAAAAGGAAAAAAAAAATAAGGTAATAAATTGTGAGAAGATGTCAGTGTTATCTGGAATTGAGACTCCTTGTCCCCCGAGTCCAAATCACTGTTGGAATCAGTTCTCTGATGTTATCACTGACGATCTTGTGCTGGACATGAGTGTACAAATGCAGACACACCCAAGCCCTCAGTTCTCAGCAGAAACCATGCCAAATTTATATCATAAATATTCAGCTTCCATCAGATAACCAACATATTTTATCAGATTCATTACCAGCATTATAAATTTATAATGTAAAAAAAAATCTGGACTTTATGTAGTAAATAATTAATCTGGTGAGAGAAAAAAATAAGCAGCAGTAAAATATGACTAAAATAATAAGGAGGAAATACTTACAATGTATTTAGAATTTTGTTCCAGTGAGATAAAAACTAACAGAAGTCTGTTCCGTTCCACTGTTTTCCCACATCAGATATTGGAATTTTGCAGAGGAATCACTAGCAAGGTTTCAGATAATGTAAAAGGCATGCCTTATTAACTCTTGGACATCTCATTTCTTGGTCATAAATCCTATTAACTTGTATAACAAACTACCATAAAACGTGGAGATAAAAGATAATTTATGCTCAGTGTACAGAAGCTAATGTTTTGTACTTCTGAGAAGCACAGGACCAGAAAATGAGAAAGCATGTATGTGAAAGGCGGCACCATCCACACCGCACGCAGGCAGCATGATACACATGGCCTTGAGCGCCTAACCCTTTCCAGAGGGGAGAAGCCTACCAGTCATGGACATCAGCCATGTTTCATGCCTAGAATGTCTTTCCTCTATTTCATAATATCCCCTGCTCTTAAAAAGTGATGGTGCCTTATTAAGAACGCATTTTTTGAAGTAAAACAGGGATGTTTACATTTAAGGGAGGAGTGATTATACATCCTATTTTTTATTTTCTATTTTAAAATGGCATAGTGAAGATTCCTTCAAAGTAAATGCTGCCTACTGAGGTTTTCACTCATAATGGCGTTTTGCCCTGTGGTAAGTGAAATATGTCAAAATGCAATATATCAAAAACCTGATATGCTAAAAAAATTCCATCAGCTAAAAAATTCCAAAAATCTTTCCATATTCATATAGAACTAGAACTACATTTCGTTTTAATATCCAATTTATAACTAACAAAAATAAACCACAGACAGGGTATGGAAAAGAGAATATAGATTTTAGACTGTAACAAACTAAACACTTTAGGTGAATTGCTGCTGGACATATAGCTCGGTCCCAAATGACTAAAATAATTCTAATGAATGGAAAATGATTACTTATTTATACAACCTAGTCTCATATCTCACATACAGACTCTTCTAAAAGAAGAACACCACACAAAGATATTCTAAGGATAGACTTTTTAAAAAAGATTAAGACAAACACATTTTAGTTCCAGGATCTATACCCCAGCTAATTAACATCAGCAGGAACAACAATAGCTCTCTTACCAAGTTACAACAATAAAAAATGTATTAGCCTAATAGTTCCCAGACGATGTCTTGTTCTTCTCGCTATTGTATTTAATTTCATACAGTCTGTAATTATGGACAAATTCTAGAAGACACTTTTCTCAAACCCAACGCTTATAATAATTAACATTTATATTGAATTTTACCACTGCCCATGTACTTCAGCAATGCTCTCAGTGAAATCATTTTATTTGCCTACATGATACACACTATTGTTACATGTAGATTTTGTTATAGTTTAGAAAAATTCAGAAAGGCATTAATTTAGGGGTATAGCAACAAGGTGGGTTTAACTTATGTGAAAAATGTGTCATGGAGGAAAAAATATGCATGAATTTATATATAAACAAGCATACGCTAGCCAGCCATCAATTATACATTGCTTGTGGATAATTACCAGCCTATGTGCTGTGACCTGTTTTAAGAGCTTATCTCTTGCATCATGGTGCCTCCACTCCAGGAGAGGGGAAATGCAGTGTTCCTAATGCACACGCCAGGGCTTCTGTGACGTGAGACACATAATCACATGGAAATCATCTGACAGCCAATTCGGTCCCAGTGGTGCAAGTCTCATTTCTAGGATGTAGAATGCTTCTGTGCAATAATTTTAGTATAATATTCAATTGATTTTTTTTAGGATTATTTGTATTGTATAAGTGTCAAATTAAAACTTCTTAAAACTATGGAGAGCCACTCATACCTTAATCCCCAAAACATACTCATTTTAACTCTTGCATTTATATTACTAATTGTCTTGCTAGTCTCTTACTAAAAGTGATAGAAAAGCACAGTGCTAGTCTGTGTCTCTAGAAAACATGATCTCCTTAGAATACACAACAAAGGCTGCACTGCTCACCCCCGGGAGGAAGCCTGTGCCCTGCCTCTGCCAGCCCTCTGAGGGACAGGCTGTGATCTCCCGTGAGCTTTCTGCCCCACACTATGTAATAATTATTTCTTTAGGATAAGGTAATTTTCTAGTTGTTTCCATGACACAAAATCATCATAGAGAAAATCTACAGGGCACTGTGTTTGGGGATGTATGCTACGTAGGCACATTTAACATGATTACCAAGCTTGGACAATCGGAGATTCTGCCCTTAATAAATGCCTGATGCTTACCACATTGTATGTTATGTTCCTGTACATTATCCAAGGGCATGATTCTAGAATTTCTTTCAAGACTTCAGTTTCTGGCAGTTGCAGGGTGACAGTGCTCCATGTAACACAGTGTTTCCCTTTCGTGGGCCCACAGGCTTCATTTCCCCACTGCCTAGAGGATGGGCAGGGATATGATAACTATATTCTCACCAATGGTGACACAGGCCATGGCCAGGCTTGTCCTTGAAAGACATGCAGGGCCACGTCTAGCAAACTTTTCTCCTGTTGCAGCAATGTTCCAGTTGGCTTAGATATTAATTTTAAATAAAGGGTGCTACCCAAACCAGATTTACCCATGACAAAAAAAAAAAAAACAACTTAATGTCAGGCAAGCCTCTCAGAACTAAGGTTAATTATTTCTGCAACAAGACAGGGTAGAACGTAACTTGCAGAAACAATATAGTCGATTATTATCCAGACAAAGCGAAGACAATAAAAATACTAGAAAACAAGATAGTCTTTCAAAATATATCAAACATCAGTTAAAAATATTTTTTTTAAATCCAAAAACTAAGCATTGACATAAAAAGAAGTCCAGGGCTAACTTTCATCTTGAGAGTGTATACCAAATCAGATGAACTTGGGCTACAGTTTCTAAGGCCTGTGAGTACTGAAGGTCATGAGGGAATAAAGCACAGGGCCTGGCCAAGGTGGAAATCTAAAAGGAAACTGTACCAGATAAAGCAGAGATCATAAATATCAAGATGAATACATGTAACACTCTCCTTGGACTGCTAGGAAAACTGCCCGAACAGACTTTGGCACTCCATACCTAATAGGGCGGGGAAAAAGTCTCCTTTAAGCATTTTCAACCAGGTGTCAAATTCCCAGCAGAATCGACAATTGCCAATGCAGTCCAAAAAGTCACAAACAAAATGTTCTAAGTTGTTAATGCCCCCCTAGAACTGGGCTAGGAGTCTATTCAGGAGCTTGGCAGAAGCAAATGTAAATTCTCCTTGGGCTGACTTTTTAACCCATGTTTCAAATGATTCTCACAAATAAGTTCTCAGCAATGTGAAGTCATAGCCAAAACTTGAAAAAAACAGAGGAAAGTGAGTTTACAAAGCAGAAAAGCAAAAGTGAACCCTTTAAGAGACAGTTGGCTTATATTATTCTAGAATATAAAATAAGTTTGATAATTATGTTTTAAGAAAGAGCCTTGAAAATGTGAGTAAAGGGCAAGCATTTGAGAAAGAAGAATCAGGGCAGGAATTAAAAACTCAGAAGATGGGTTCAGCAGAACAGACACAGCTGAAGTGGGAGAGTAAGTACCGCACAGAGCTGATAAAGAACTTTCGAATGCCGCTCAGAGAGATGAAGACAGAAAATATGAAAGAGAAATTTGGAGATATATATGATACGAATATTGGAGCTCATCTACATTTAACTGGAGGTACAGAAGAAGGGGGAAAAAGATTAGAACAACATTTGAAATCATAATCGTTGAAAGTGTTCCAGAACTGATGACAATGTACAGACAGAGGAAACCCAATAAATCCCACGCTGCACTTTAGAAGGCCCACAATTACACCACTATTATGTTTAAGATGCAGAACGTCAAACACAATCAAAAGATCTTAAGGCAGAAGTCATTTTTTTTGATGTGGCTTTTTCTATCATTGAATCTTCCAATCATACTTTTTAAAAATTACTAGACTGCATCTTTAGCTAATAATCTATTGACCACAGTATCTACACAGAGACAAAGTTACAGTTGACTACTTTAGCCAACACACCTTCAATTCAATAGAATACATATAGCATAACAAAGCTTGGTGCTTCACAATGTTAGAAAGCTCCAAAACTTCAAAAATTGCTATTTAACAAATGAATAATTCAGTAAGAAATCTAAGGAGCATATCTATGCACGTCACGTTGCTAATTAAAATCTTTTAAGGACTTCCCAAGACCTATGGTAAAAAGTTCACATTCCATTGTGTAGAATTTAAGGCTCTTCACAATCAACAGTCCATCCAGCTTTTTCAATCTTGTCTTCTAACCTTTTTCCACACCATACCCCATATTTTCACTGCACAGAAGCACCTGCAGATTCTACGATACACCTTGTACTTCCTTGTTTCTTCACTGGCTCTTTCTGGCTTGAATGATTGTCCTATCATCTCCCAAAGCAAACATCTACTAACCCTTGGAGATTTTTTGAAATGTAAGCTCAGCAGAAAGTATGCTCCACAAAAGCAAGTGGTTTTTGTTTTGTTTTTTGTCTGTTGTAGAGCCTGACAAGTACACAATAAACAGTTGTTGGATAAATTAAGTGAATAAAATGTGAGCGCAGACTTTTCTCATAACACCAGATTATTTATTCTTTCATCTTCTTTGGGTACTAATCTTTAAATATTGCATCATGATTACATTTTTATAAATGTCTCTTTCACTGGAAATGAACTAGAGAGTAAAGATCATATGCAACAATTTATTTTTATCCCTCACTGCCAAGCAGTGCAACAGATAGGTAGCAGGCACTCCTAAGTGTCTGCTGACTAAATAAATGGATAATTTTGAAACAGGGACCGGGCAGGTGCTGCTCTAGGCGCCTCCTTGCTGCAGCCTTGCCTTATTGAGTCAGGAAGTCTCAAAACAAAGTTTCTAACTGCCCTGATCAAAACAGATGAAGGCAGGGCAAGTTCCAACCAGTCAGAACCAAGATGAGAGAGAAACATCACCCCTCCCATGAATATTCCTTCCCTTCTTCATCCGTTGCTTAAATAGAAAGGCAACAGGAACTGGGAGCTGGCTGCATAGGCTGGTTCTCTCCTGGAGGAAGAGAGGGCCTCTACTCTGTGGAGTAGATGCTTCCCTTTAGTAGTTTCTGAATCAGCCTCACTTTCACTTTATTCTGTTGACTTGCTCCTGAATTCTTTCTTGTGTGAAGCCAAGGATCCACTTGAAAGTCAAGTATCTTCTGGGATTGTGAGTCCCATTCCTAGGTAAGTACAGGGTTTGAAATCTGAATTCTTCTGCTTTCCTCCCACAGGGGAAGCAAAAAGGTTAGAAAATGTAAAGAGCCACCAAAAAAAAAAAAATGCAAACTAGTAAACAATGGTGAGCATGCATTAAATATGCAATATTACGAAACTATTTTTAGTAATGGCATGCCACAGATGGTGGATATCTGACAAGGCAGAAGCAAAATTATAAGTAGCACACTACAATTAGAGGCAAAAAAAGAATTATCTACTGCTTTAAAAAAAAGTTACCCAAATGATTATTTTTTTAACTGAAATCTACCAATGTTATTACATTTGTTTATTTAGTAAGCATTATTATGTTCTATGCGCTACACTGGTAGAAAATGTTCTTAATATTTGTCATTGGAAACAAATGACATCATCATTAGAAATTTATTCTGAGACAAGGAAATTAATAATCAGGGAACTTATGAATAGTCAAAGCTAAAGATTTTAAGTGCTTAACAAAATCAAATCCAAAATGAGAATTCCATTAGAAACACTGCCAAGTCTTTTGTTTCCCCTGTTGAGGTTTTTCTCAAGTGTCATTCACATTCAGCTGCTCAGAACACAAAAGTGCTAAATTTAATTCTTAGCCAATATAATTAGAAGTTACAAGATTTTCTCTTTTTTTCTGAGCACAAGAAGATGCAAGCGCTGAGGCTTCTCCTTCACATGTTGCTGGTCCGTGAGGCAGGCAGAACATTACAGTGGCCACCAGCAGGCAGTCCTGGTCAGCTTCACTCCAAGGTCAAAGACACAAGCAGGGGCAGAGTTTTCTCTGAGTCTGAGTAAAGGTTAGAAGGTTTGTGAAGTAAAGTACTCACAGTAGATTTACTTGTCACTTACTGGTTGGAGCAGGTAGATGAGAGATTCCTCTTGGATTATTATAATTGGCAAAGGAGTAATGTGAGTCGCTTGGAACAGGGTATGCACAGATGCCATAATCTGGTCAAAACGCCCAGCGAGGCCTCCCAGTGTCACGATCACATCAACCTAAGCAAAGCAGGTAAAACTGGGAGTCACAAATGTAAAGAATTTTTAATAATTAAATAGCATCAAACACTTAACTAAAGCTCTCAACACTGTATTTTGTTTGATAAGCAATAAAGAAAACATATAATTTCTGTTCTTCAGATGAAGACATTATTAAGTTGGTTCATCAGAGTCAGATAGTCAGGAAGCAGCATGGCCAGGTGTCAAGATCAACTCTTTATAGTACATATTCTAAGTTATTTTCTATTTGCCTATTTACCTAGAAAACTAGCCAGCTCTTCCTTCAAACTCCATTTATGTATTCCTTTCATGTGGAAGTCTTTTGTGACTTAACAATTATCAGCATAGTCAAAGCCAATATACTGATTACAAAAGAGGAAGAATGGAATAGCTGAACTAAAATATTTTAAGAAAATCTTACATATAATAAAAACTGACAGTAGCATTCATTCGATCTGGTATCAAATAGAAGTTGTTTAAAAATAAGGTGTATTTGGTTTTTAGGATTTAAAATAGTTACCTTGGATTAAAAAAAGACTTAGCTAATATGCAGTTGATGAAGATGGCATAGTTTTAGAAGAACAACGTGGTACCCAAGCACTGACAGAACCTGTTTAATTCCTAGAGAAGGGGGAAGTCCCATGAAGCCAAAGGCTGTCTTTCTGTGGTTCAATGGCAATCGCCTGGTATTTTACGTAGTGCCTTGAAAAACAAAGGCTTAAGAACTTTGTACATGAATAAATGAAGATGTTGAAAGAAAAGACTCATTACCCTAACTATGGAAGAAATAGATAAATTGGCATACTGTGGAAGTATGTAAATCAGACACGGGTTCCATAAAAACATTAAATTATAGAGAAGAACCAGGAAGTTTGAAATGAGTTTCCTATTTCTGACCTTAGCTAAGTGTAGTAAGAAGGGAAATTTTTTACTTTGGATAAAATACTTTCTGTCAAACTTAAAATATTTTAAGGAGACAAACCACGTCTCTATGGGAATCCTTCCAGCACTCCAAAAATTACCAAGTTTGGGGTCCAGAAAGGCCATGCGCCTTAGTAAACATGCTGTGAATACATGCCTGGGCAAAGCCAGGGACATCTGTCAATTTTTAGAGCAACTTACAAGCAATTTAGACTTAGACTTGTCAAAGACAGGGCTTCTATTTGGAATATGAAGGTAGATAAATGGCTTCTACTCTGGTTTAGGAGGTTTCATTAAGAAAGCACTTCAGAACAGTTGGAAAAGGCCCAGAAATTAAATATGATGAAAGGAGATCTAACAAGAATTTGCTTTAAACTGAAGAGCAGTACAACTAAAAGAAATATATGAAATACAGAAAAAGTTTTAAGGCACCAGTAAAAAGGCCATAGCATCTTCCTATCCACACAATCCTAAATTCACTTAAGAAACAAGGCCTGATAAAAGTTTATTCACTGTGCAGATTCTGGAATTCCTTTTCCAGGTTCTCAATTTTTCATTACTACATGCTAAATCTTGAGGGATCCCACAACCTTTAAGAAGGAAATTTAATCCCCTTCATCTACAAAGTGATATCATTCATGGGATGAATAAGCAATATCTGTAAATTAATCATTGCATTTTTCAGAAGAAGCAACAAGATCACTTCTCATCACTATTCATTTTCTCTACAGGAAGTATTTAGCAAGACTGATTAAAAACATTACAAGATCAATGAAGCTGCAGGTGAGGTGGGGAAGAAACTGGCTTCAAACTATTTTTGCATTTCTCTAGTTCTGACTGTGAGTAAGGCAGCTCAACCTTCCAGAGATAGGAGAAAGAAGACATATACTACCCCTGCATTTTTTACAGAGGTAGATTTATGTCTTTTAAGACAATGCCACTGAGATAGGGTGTTCAATCTAAAATAGACCATGTATAGACCCCAAGTGTGCCTTTTCTATGAGAAGCCAAATCCCCGTGTGCATTTATTTGTAACATCACTCAGTCACACTCTGTTGTAACTACTGACATATTTGTCTATCTCTCCTTCTAGAGGAGGGTCATGAATCACGGTCAGTAGCACAGTGTTTGCAACAAGAGTAGACAACAGGTATTTACCGAGCTTCCCCGAGCATATAAAAACTCAGAAAGAACTGAATATATAACTATAGAGGCAAGAAGCTAATTATTAGGCTGAGTTAACATTTAATTCCTAAAAATTAATATTTCCCTGCTTAGTAAGCATTCCACAAGTTAGCAGCTCTTAAAAAGTTAATATATCACATTTATTATCTCAAATACACTACTAATAAATTTATAAGGTTTGCTTACAAGTGAATGACAAGTAAAAACTCAGCAACTATTGATCATTTACCACGTGCTAGGAAATATTGTAAACACTTAGAATATAATAGTTAAGAAGACAAAAAAATCTGGCCTCATGGAGTTGATATTCATATGGAGGACAATATAAATTTGATAAAAATACAAAAGTAAGTATGTTAAAATGTGAAAAGGGTGGTAAATGTTGAAAGGAGAATAATAGAATAGAGAAAGATAAAAAATGCTGGTTGGGAGGATGAGTCACTTTAATTAACATAGCTATGGTAAGCCGCATTGGAAAACTAACAGAGTAGCAGCAAAGACCCAAAAGAGGTTGAAGGAGTTAGCCACACATATGAATACCCAGGGCAAGGGTAAGAGTTGAGGCGATGTTTCAGAAAACAAACTATAGTAAAGCTGTGCAGTTACATAAATCCATCAAGGTCAAGGAGTTTCAGGAGGTTAGTGGCTAGAACAAAATGGGAAATTAGTAGGAGCAGGAAAAATCAGAGTAACATGAGAGTAATATTTGTATAGAGCTTTATTAAGTCATTATAAAGTTGTTCATATCTGTTAGCATTAAATGAGGAGGTATTTTGAGTAGAGGAATGATATGAGCTATGTATTTAAAATGTCACCATGCTGAGAATAAACTTTGAGGAGCTGAAGAAAGAGTTCGGAGACGGCAAGAGATCATTGTAGAAATACAGACAGGAGATAAGCATCCCGGCCCCTATCACTCCATTGATCATGATTACTCACGGCATCTATACTGCAAAACAGTGGTCAATTCACAGACTTATATTACTTTATTCATCCATCAATATCAGACAAAAAGAGTGAAGACAGCTTAAGAGACTTATGTTACACCAAGTGTAACAACTTACTCATTATCAGTGTACTCAATGGAGAAGATGGAAAAAGGGAGAGAAAACATATCCAAAGAAATAATGGCAGAAAACTTCCCAAGGTTGGGGAAGGAAAACTTCCCAGGGCAGGGGAAGGAAACTTCCCAAGGCTGGGGAAGGCAAGATCCAGGAAGCTCAATAAGAGGAATCCAAAAAAGACCCACACCAAGACACATCATCAGATTGTCAAAAGTTAAAGGCAAAGAGTGAGTGCTGAAAGCAGCAAGCCAAAATAAAATAGTCATTCATTTTATTTTAATATAAAGAAAACTCTGTAATTGTTATTTTAATATAAAGAAAACTCTGTAAGATTGTCAGCAGATTTTTCAATGGAAATGTCACAGGCCTGCAGGAGTTGGCTGATGTATTAAAAAAAATCCTGAAAGAAAACAAAACAAAACCAACTACCAAGAAGAATGCCACATTCAGCAATCCATTCTTCCAAAAATGAATAAGTGATAAGGCTTTCTCAGACAAAGAAAAAATGGAGCGTTTATGACCACTACACTTGCTTTACAATGCTAAAGGGAATTCTTCAAGCAGAAGGAAGAGGACACTAACTGTAACACACAAAGAAATAAAAGTATAAAACATCTTTTAAAAATATAAAAGTAAGTATCAAATCCAAAATGCTTTTATACTGTAATGGCACTGGGAAAATCAATTATATCTATGGTATAAAGGTTAAAAGACAAAATTATAAAAAAAAACAAAAAACCAAAAAACTACAGCTACAATAATTTGTTAAGAGATACAAACTGTGAAAAGACGTGAAGTGTGATAACAAAAACTTAAAATGTGGAAGATGGACAGGCAAAACTGTAAGGTTTGTGTATGCAATTAAAATTAACTTGCTATCTACTTAAAACAAGTAGTTATAATTATGTTTTATATAATCTTCAAGGTAACCACAGAGCAAAAGGTATAATATACACATATATAAAGATATAATAAATACACAATAAGGTAAAAAGAAAATACCTAAAGCATAACACTATAGAAAGCCATCAAATCACAGGGCAAGAAAATGAGAGAAAAAGGAATATTAATCAGTTTGATTTAAGCATTCCACATTGTATATCAAATCATTACATTGTGCCCCATAAATGTATATAGTAACTAAAAATTAAATTAAAAATATTTTAAAAACCTAGAAAACAATTAACAAAATGGCACTAGTAAGCCCCACCTATCAATAAGAACTTGACATGTAAATGTACTAAATTTTCCAAGCAAAAAGCACACAGTAACCAAATAGAGATTTTTTTTTTAAACCTAAATATATGCTGCATGCAAGAGACTCACTTTACCTTCAAGGATATTCAGACTAAAAAAGAAAGAGAAAAAGAGAAGAAAAAAAGATATTCCATACAAATGGAACAAAATGAAAGCAAGGACACTCTATTTATTAAAAACAATAGACATTAGGTCAAAAACAGTAAAAAGATACAAAGAAGGTCATTATATAATGATAACAGGACCAATTCATCAAGAAGATACAATAATTGTAATACACCCAACATTTGAGCACCTGAATATATAACGCAAATGTTAAGGAATCTGAAGGAAAACATAGACTATTAAACAATTGTAGTAGGACATTCCACACCCCACTTTTAACCTTGGGTAGATCAATATAGACAGAAAATCAATAAGAAAACATTGAATCAGAACTGCATTTTAGACCAAAGTGACCTAATAAACATATACAGAATATTGTACCCAAGAGCAACAGAATACATAGTCTTCACAAGTGCAAACAAAACATTATCTAAAATAAAATAGATCATATGTTATGCTACAAAATAGGTCATAACAAATTTAAAATGACTGAAATGATATCAAGTATCTTCAACAAAGTCATGGAAGTCCTAGTTAGAGCAATTAGGCAAGAAAGAGAAGTAAAAGGTGTCCAGATAGGAAAGGATGAAGTGAAATTGTCCATGTTTGTTGATGACATAATCTTGCATATAGAAAACCCATAAAACTGCACCAAAATACTGTTGTAACTGATAAATGAAGTAAGAGAAGTTGCAAGATACAAAATCAACTTAAAAAATCAATAGAATTTCTATATACCAAAAATAAACTGTGTAAAAAAGAAATTCAGGCAACAATCTCATTTTTAATAGCATCAAAAAATATTGAGAAATATATTTAATCAAAGAAGTGAAAGATTCGTACACTGAAAACTATAAGATATTAACGAACAAAATTAAAGATGACAAATAAATGGAAAGATATACCATGTTCATAAATCAAAGAATTAATATTGCTAAAATATCTATATTGCCAGGGCAGCACCTGTGGCTCAAAGGAGTAGGGCACCGGCCCCATATACTGGAAGGGGCAGGTTCAAACCCATCCCTGGCCAAAAACTGCAAAAAAAAGAAAAACTAATATATATTGCCCTGAATTACTTATAGATTCAATGTAATCAATGCAATCCCTGTTGAAATTTCTATGTAAATCTTTAAGGAAATGGAAAAAAAATTCTAAATTTATATGAAGGCACCAAAGACCCCAAATAGCAAACATAATCTTGACTAAAAAGAACAATGCTGGAGGTAGTATACTACCAGATTTAAAAATACATTACAAAGCTATAGTAATCACAACAGTATGGTATAGGCATAAAAACAGACACACTGAACCAAAGGATCAGAGAGCCCACAAGCCAAACCCACATCTACAGTTAACAGATTTTTGCCAAGGTGTCAGGAGCATACTTTGGGGAAAGAGCACTCTCTATGATAAACAGTACTAGGAAAAAATGGATGTTCACGTACAAAAGAATAAAACTGGCCCTTATCTTGCCCCTTATACAAGAAACTGCTCAAATTGGATTGAAAACTTAAAAATAAGACCTGAAACTACAAAACTACAAGAAGAAAACACAAAGGAAAGATTCCACAAAAAATCCAAAAAACACAAGCAACAAAAGTAAAAATTAACAAATGAAATTGATTCAAGATGTTTCTCTGAAGCACAGGAAACAGCTAATAGAAGGAAGAGACAACCCATGAACTGGGAGAAAATACCTGCAAATCATACATCAGATAGCTAATATAGCTAATAGCTAAAATGTACAAAGTATTCAAACCACTGTAAGATAACAAATGATCCTCTTAAAAAATGGCCAAAGGATTTGAATAGACATTTCTCAAAAGGAAACATACAAATGGCCAACAGTTATATGAAAAATGTTAATAATCTCTAATCAGAGAAATGCAGTTGAAAGATATGTGTTGGTGAGGGTGGGGAGAAAAGGGAATCCTTATACAGTGGTGGTGATATTGTAAACTAGTAGAGCCATTTTAGAACACAGGATGGATATTCCTCAAAAAACTAAAAACAGAATTGCCATGAGATCCAGCAAGTGAGTGTAAACCAGTACACAAAGAGGTATCAGCACTCCCATGTTCACCGCAGCACTATTCACAACAGTAAAGCGAGAGAAACAACACAAGTGTCCATCAAAGGATAAAGGAGTTAAAAAATGTGGTATATACTCACAATGGAATACTATCCAGCCTTTAAAAAGCAGGAAATTGTGTGTGACAACATGATTGGACCCGTAGGATGTGAAGTGAAATAAGCCAGGCACAGAGAGACAAATGCCATATTATCTCCTTTATAACTGGAATCTAGAAAAAGATGAACTCAGGCAAATAGAGAGCAGAATAGTAGTTATTAGAAGCTGGAGGCAGTCTTGGATGGTGGAAAAGAAGATCTTGGTCAGTGGATTCAACAGTATAGTTAGACAGGAGGAGTAAGTCTGGTGTTCTTTGAAATGGCATAGTGACTACGGTTCATGATGTATAATATATTTCAAAATAGCTAAAATAGAGGATTTTAAAATATGTGAACACAACAAAAAATGACAACTATTTGGGGTGATGGGTATAATAAACCTGATTTAACTATTACACATGTATCCATGTACTAAAATATCACTTTGTAGGCCATTAACATATACAATTATTATTTGCCAAATAAAAATAAACTAAGAACTAAAACTAATATATTTGTGCACACATATATACAATTACTCAGTGCATACCTATTATGCTATATTTTAAATATATTTTTTATTAGCTGGGCGTTGTGGAGGGCACCTGTTATCCCAGCTACGCAAGAGGCTGAGGCAAGAGATCTCTTGAGCTCGACTTCGAGGCTGCTGTGAGCTATCATGCCACGACACTTAACCCAGGGCAACAGAGTGAGACTCTGTCTCAGAAAAAAATAAATGAATAAATACTACATAAAAGATCAACTTCTGACTGATGTCTGTATATTTTCTTACCCTCAAGTCAGACCTTTTGTGTTAGCAATGGAGAGTGGGGTGGGCATACAGGTTGCCTTTGGCTTTTCACATGCAATCGCATCTAGCGAGAAGAACCCTGAAACCCTGGATTAGTACCTTGGAGACCTGACTGTGGTGCAGTGCACCACCTAAGTCACCGTGCAACCACGTAGAAGTTACAGGACCTCCTTGTGACTCAGGTGGCTCCTCATCTTTACAGTAAGGAACGGATTAAGTTCACTGCCATATTTTTCCAGACTCCTTTCACTCCTTAAAGTCCTTCTATGGTTCTCTGGTTTTCACTATAGTAAATTGGATAACTGTGTTCATTTTGTTTATGAAATAAATGAAAAACTTGGCTTTGCATTATTTACCTTAATAAAATCATGATAAGACCGGTTGAGGGATATATAACCTAAAAGGAAAAGCAATTTCATTTTTCTATTACAGGAGTAAAAATCTTTCAGTTAAGCAATAACAAGTTTTTTTCCATTTGTCCTTTAAAAGACTTGGAGACAACATGAGAGAAGTCTACAGGAGGGCAGTGTCTGTCAGCACATTTTAATTATATTTATTCTCCATAAATTGAATTCTGAATATGCACAAATGGACAGTTTCTTTGTGGCTCTCCCTGACAGGGTGATCATATAATTTAATGTACAAAACTAAGACACTTTTAGAAGTAAAAGGGAATATTATAAACAATTACAGCACAAATGCAGGAATAAATTGGGATCATCCCATGTATACCAAGACATCGTTACCCCTAGTGTTTCAGAGTTGTAACAAGCATTAACACAGTCAACTTAACAAAATCATCTACTAGGCTATGCAAGAAAAAAAAAAAACAGATGATATGCTTGATAAGCTTCTCCTAACTTTCAGATCTGTACGGTACTACAGTGAGCCCTCAACAGAATAATGAAATTTTTTGGTCCAACTGTTTGAACCTCTAATCTGAAGATGACAGAGCCAATATAGAACACGGAGGGGAGAGCTGAATCAAGGTAGAGCAAAACCAAATAAACTGACAAAAACCCCAGCAATATCAAAACATGCTTTAGTAAGCCTATAAAATAATTCCAGTGATTGATGTGAATGAAGCACAATGAGAAAACAGGGAAATTAAAGATCTCTGATTTTATGGCATCAAGATTTATGCTACACTGACCAACACAGGCCGTACCTTGCTGGATTTTGACAGCCTGTGCAGTACGACTACAGGGATTGTTTTAAATACAATCAAGCAACATTCTAATGTAAGGCTCAGTTTAAGTGTAAGTCTGTTTGGAAGAGAAAGAAATAATGCCTCTTGCAGTAGCAAAATTATGAGGTTTCCATTCACAGGTAAGAAATCCAAGAAAATTCAGGATTTTCCTCAAATAATTCTTACTCCTTCTTACTCCCTACAATGGCCTTAACTCAGGTACATAATTTTCACATGGTTAACTTCACCCACCTTTTACATGGCCTTCTTACCCTTTTAGATGGCCTTCTTACCCATACTGCTGCCTCTATAACCAAGTAAGCTTTGCTACAAGAATAAGCTTCTTATATATCAAAACTTATCTTGCCAATGATCTGCTTAAATTTACAGTCGCCTTCAAAGTACTCCCCTTGGCCATCTGGTGACCATAGCGATATTCAGCTCTGAGGCATGTAGCACTTTTTCTATAATGAGTTCACAAACTTCACTGTCCAACCTCGAATGATGATAGCCCTGATGGCCATTTCAGAAAAAAAGAGTTTCAAAGTTGCCTGGAAGGTTGAACGAAGCACTGACTTCAGTGCCTCGCTTCCAAGGGGGGGTGCCTCGAAGGTGTCCATAGTGATGTTCAGCAATGAGGTATGTTGCACTTTAGGGGGGCAAGTTTGCAAACTTAATTGACCTCATAAGCATTGGTTTTCCAGAATTCACAAAGTCCAGTCTTCTGCAAGGCTGTCCCATAAATTATATCTTCAAATCCCACCTCATGTTTACATTCTAGAAATACAGTTAGTTCTCCACGTCCATTTAGATCAGTGGTTCTCAACCTTCCTAATGCCACTACCCTTTAATACAGCCCCTGTGGATCATGACCCACAGGTTGAGAACCGCTGATTTAGATTCTTCATCCATGGATTCAACCAACCACAGATCAAAAATATTCAGAGATAAGCTGTGTCTGTACTGAACACGTACAGACTTGTTTCCTGTTATTATACTGTAAACAACACAGTATAACTATTTAGAAAGCATTCAAGTCATAGTACATATTATAGATAATCTAGAGATGATTTAAAGTATACAGAATGATATGCATTAGTTATATGTAAATACCATGCCATATTATATCAGGGACTTGAGTATCCATAGAATTTGATATTCACAGGGGCCCTGGAACAAATCCCCCACAAATACCAAGGGAAGATGTTACTTTAATTCTCAGAAAAAGCCAAGAGATTTAATACCCTAGTGCTTGGACATTTCCCTCTTTCCTTTAAGAATATAATTAATGTAAATATTTCTAGAGAATTGCTACCATTACCACCTAAAAAAAGTGAACTTTCTTGGACAGAGTATGTTCATCTTACTTTGTCAAACTCTTAACACACTGTTACTAAGAAATATCATAAACATGCTGTCTGCGCTAACACATTACTATAGACTGGGTAGCTTCAACAGCACTTATTTCCCGTAGTTCTGGAGGCCGGGACATCTACGATCAAGGTGTTAGCATATTGATTTCTGTAGGAGCTTCTTGGCCATATGCTCCTTGGATCCTCACAGGGTAGAGAGCAGAAAGAGAAGAAACAAGCTCTTTTTCTTTTTACAAGAAAAAAGAGAGCTTATGAGAGCTCCACCCTCATGATCTAATTACCTTCCAAAGGCCCCACCTCCTAATATGTAGTACCACCACATTGGAAGGTAAGAATTTCAACATATGAATTTGGGAGCTTGGGGGGAAGAATAAAAACATTCAGTCCATAGAACATGTTTATATAAAACTTTTTTTCAAACATGGCATTTTAGAAAAAAGTTATGAAAGAAAAAAGAAAAGGAAAAAAATGTGCTTATACCCGAAAAGTGAAATATATATATATATATGCTTGTTTGCTTTTGAAAAAAGCAGTGGGGGCAATGATAAGGATCTATGCTAAGACACCTGTCTGCTATAAACCATAACTGCCTGGTTAAAATTTAGCATAAAAGTCCAAGCTACTCATACCCCATTAACCCTCTAGCATTGATGCCCCTGGACCTCTTTGGAGAACTTAGCTAGGGAACTCCAAACTCCTGTGAAACTGAAAGCAGAAAGTCTTCCTGGCAGAGGCCCCTGACACACTGGATGGGAATGAGCAGTGGAAGAAGCCAGGTGAGAAGGACCAATCAATCCCAACAAGGTTGCATGAGTGTGAAGGGGTGTGAATGGGTGTGGAGGGAGGCTCCCTACTGATTCATTCTCTTCTACCTTATTAAAGGAAACAAATGTAAATATTGCATTCCCCCAATGTGAATATTGCCTTCACCAAGTGTGAATGCTTCCTTTTCTAGGAAGTGTGATTACTACTTCCTCTCAGTTCTGCCCCCTCTTTGACATTCTGAGCCTAAGAGTTTTACCTTTAACTTTGAATATTCAAAATGAACACCTCCCTTTTTCTGGTTAACTTGTATTATATTTTCAAGACTCAGTCAAGTCACCACCTCTACTAGGAGAGAGTCTTTGAACACGCTACTGGAAAAGGTCCATTTCCAATGGGCTTCTCACCCATCCAATCAGACTTCTACAATAGAAGCACTATTGCCACTGTATTAGTGTGATCTGATTATAAGGACATCCACACCACAAGACAGTAAATTCTTAGAACCAGAAAGTAGGTCTCGTTCAAGTTGCATTTCTCAGTCTGTAACACCTAGCAGAGTGGCTGGCACATGTATAATAGATGTTTATTAGCTAAACAGTTAACAGTTTTGAGGCTTCAATTTGGGCACAAAAGAAGATCAATCACCACCAAGTATATGATTTAAACCTAATTTCTGTTTTGCTTTCTTTTTGTAACTTTGCATTGAGATGACGGTACAAATGTTTAAGTTACATTGTTTTGTTTCTAAGGTAAAGTTTAAGTTGTAGTTGAGCCGTTCACCCAGGGGTGCGCTATGTACTCCCACATTGTGCCCATTAGGTGAGAACTTAGAAGGCTAATTTCCAAGGGCCTGTTCCTGTTTTCAGTGCATGATGGAAAAAATGACTAATGTGTTATTCTTCAAAGAACACTATAATTGCTGTCATTAGGATTTCCATCCTTCAATTTAGCTTACATACAACCATGACGTTATTTTTCTATATTATCTTATAATTTTCTATTAAAAATTCTGTACTAGATTTCCATTACTTATAGCTTAAAATTCAAATTCCTTATCTAGAGATTAAAGATTCTCTATGTGTTGACCCTAAATGACCTAACTCTGATGCCTGCTATGGCCGTTTCTCTTTCTTCATTACTCTCACTGCACAATCTTTGGACACGAGTGTGTGTTTCTTTGTTTACACTCAGGTTGCCTCGAAGAATCTTTGAAAGCACTTTAATTACTGGTACTCTAGTCATGAGAGTGTTTAGGACAATGACTGAGCTCATTCCTACAATAATGAAATGGTTTTTTGATTTACTCTAGGCAAGGTTTTGAATCTTTTAATTAGACATTTCAAGGTTGGCTGTAATAATACTGTTGTCTTTCCTCAAGAAGCTGCCTTGAGTACTAATATCCCCTGATTATCTGGACTTTTCAGTCCTCAAGCCACATCAATCCCAGGATACTGGACATTTTCCAAATAAAAAGCACAATGCTATGCCTATAAAAATGTGGAAATATTGCTATTTTTCCTCCCCATGAAAATACATCAAGGGACAGCAAGAACAAATGTACATGTATTTACATTACTTGATATCAGAAAAAAATAATAAGCAGTGTTGAATAGAATAAATAAAATACACCCTTCTGGATTTTTTTTTTTTTGCATGATTTTATTCAACTTATCTCTACTGAAAATCAAATTCTTTGAGGAAAGAAGTAAGAAATACACTTATGAGTAAAATTACATACAATAAGGTCTATATAAATAAATAGCAGGGATATTGTAAAACCTGCTAGAGGTAATTATGGTCTAAACCTCTCACAGTGTCAGAATATGGAGACATTTCCAAGGGTAAGGAATTCAAAGGTATTCCTTTTGGAAATACAGGGATTATGAGAAATGGAAATATCTGTTATTTGTGGTTTGGATGCTCATAATACCCAGTACAGCATCTTCAACACATCAGGCTTTTGTTGTAAAATGAAAAATAAAAATATGATTTCTATCATATTCAGAAACAACTAGTTATTTTCAAATAGATTTTAAAAGGAAATTGCAATTTGTATTATAAAAATGTTGCTCATAGAAGCAAAATTATTGCTTGGTATTAACATGAAAAACTTCAAAAATGTATTCTTGGCATCCTACTCAAAAAAGTACCAGGTATTTCTCACGCTGGCTCCAAACTCTGTCGCGCGATGCCCGATTGAAGTTGACTGTCTGAAGGGCACTCAGCACTCACTTGCCCCCTCTCTGTGGAAACTGGGGGTTCATTTATCTTTAGTCAGTCCCACTACGAAGCAAGTTGAGAAAAGACAAATAGGCTCAGCACCTGTGGCTCAACGGGCTGGGGCACCAGCCACGTACACCTGAGCTGGCGGGTTCAAATCCAGCCTGGCCCGCCAGACAACAATGACGGCTGCAACCAAAAAATGGCCGGGCGTGTGGCGGGCGCCTGTAGTCCCAGCTACTTGGAAGGTGGAGGTAGGAGACTCGCTTGAGCCCAGGAATTGGAGGTTGCTGTAAGCTGTGAAGCCATAGCACTCTACCAAGGGTGACAGCTTGAGGCTCTCTCTCAAAAAAAAAAAAAAGAGAAAAGACAAATAATTTTTCAAATTTCTACGGAAACAAATTGGTCTTGGTAAAAAGATGATTTGGACCCAAAAGATTAGTATTTCTGCATTGTGTCATTTTTTTAGTGACAGCTATCCTAACTTGCATTATCATGATTTTTTTCAACCAAAAATATTTCCTGCTTATTAGTTTTAGCATTAAAGTAAGTCTTACTTGCATATTCTTATCTAATGTGGTACATGGAACTCTTGGTTTCTGTATCTGCATACATTAGATTCAGCTATTTGTATCATTTTTGGTGTATTATTTGGCCAAAGTTTAGTGGCACGAAACTCTCTTTATTTTTAAGTGACCAGCTGTAATACATGTAGGTGGCTGCTAGGCTTGCTGCAGTGTAATCCTGAGGTTTAGCAATCTGGTACAATATAAATAGTTTATGTTAATTATCCCCATTTCACCTTCTGGGAGCCTAGGCATTCTGATTGCAAATTTTACACTTCATCATTAACACTCTGGTTTCTAGATATGCACTGGACCATTTTATAATGCCAAATGAGAATGTTACACAAGTTACTGCAGTGACATTAATTAAAGTTTATTTTTTGCAATGCAGTAGGTTTGCTTCAGGATATGTATATATGTGTACATACATACAAAACGGCCGACCATCTAATGATCCTCAGCTTTACCTTCAAGTTATAAGACACACTACTTGCTATTTTGCTAAATGTATTCTATATCCATCAGCATCATCACAAATCTGTAATCTGTATGAAATATTTTCTTGATAATAATCCCTCTCTGAAATAGTTTATTTAAATGGATGCTTTAAAAATCAGAATCCTTAGGGTCAATTTTATAGGCATCTAAAATCTCTAGTACAAATGGGTAATGAAACAGAATTGAAATGTAATAGACATGACTTGATTCAGATATTTCCATTTTCTAATACGTTTCAAGACATCTTGATCCAGGTGTTAATACTGGGAATTATATGCTTTCACATATATCTCTAAAAGGGAAAGTACATGCAGATCAGGAGACAACTAGTATCATCCTATTTGTACTCTACACATCTGCATTTGAGAAGACCATTTTCTGTTATGGAATAGCACATTGACCACAGAATGCTAAGTAGAAATGCTACTGGAAAAACAGAGGGTCATGGAAACACAAAGACATTTTCTGCTTCCAGCTCCTAAGAGAGAAGCAGAGTGAAAGTACATACTATTGAATTCCATTTTCTCCTTTGATTTAAACAGAACTTTCTGAGATACCTCAGCTCATCACCTTACACAAAGAAAAAAATATATACACACATATACATACCAATATATTTCTCTTTTTCTGGTTCTCTAATTAAACAACACTCAAAATACGTTAATTTGACATGTGCAGCCCTGTAATGAGCAGTAATATTATTCTAGTTTTTTACTTATGACTTAAACTATATCATTTCTTAAAAATATAGATGCTATAATCATTGTGGACAATCATAATTACAGATACAGGTAATACCACGTGCAAAAAGGGATACATAGAATAAGAAAGATAAATTTTATAAGGAACTAAGCAATTTCGGAATGTTCTGTTCCATATGCCTTATTCTTAACAGACACCCTCAAGATACACTTTCTCCATCTGTGATTTCTGCATGTCCACAATGCTATAATGCAAAATAAAACACCCTTTTCATATAAGGTCAGTGTGGATTCTGCATTGTAACCCTGACCCAACCAAATCTGTAATTCTCTGCATTAATAAGAAATTTTATCTGGCAAGTGAGTCATCAAGCTGAGATTCCCAGTAAGCAGATAAACTTAACCCTTGTCCCAAGGCCTATAAAAGTGTGCTTCTCTTCTGGCAGGGATGGATTAGGTTGCCACAGCCTCAAAGGTAGTAAGCTTTTTATATCCACAGTAACATCTCCCAAGTCACTTCAAAGCACTGGGTTTATCTATTTTCTCTTGTTGCACAGCACTATAAAAAAGATTGCTGGTCTCTATGAAGGAGAAACAGAGATGTGAATCCTATTTTGAAGGATTCTCCAAAATGATCTAGCAAACAGCCTTGCTAGCACAGGCTGATGTCCAAAAATCTTTTTCTTCTTGCTTGCTTGTCTAATACTTAACTTGCACAGCATTTGTTCCAAAACCTGAATGTATAAGTAGTTACTGTGGCACTGAACAAAGAGAACCAAGCTGGTTATACACTAAAAATAAGAAGTGGTGTTAAGCAGACACATTTATGTACAGCTGAAAATGTGTGTATATATAGGGATGTGTGTGAGATGTTCCCCTCTAGAATTTCATAAATTATCAATTTAAGCTTACCACTTCCCTTTGAGGTAGACAGACACACATGAAAAGGTAGTGAAATTTGTCATAAAAGTCTTACGATGCTTCAGTCAGATAGCTGATGTTGGAATTGTACAGTATTGCTGTCATTATTTCTCCAAGAAAGTTGGAAAGATTTATTATTGTCAACTTCACAATGACAATGGCTTATGAGGCAATCTCTATGTATTCTCATTTTTTAGTTCTTGACTTTACAACTTAGAAGCAGGTTCCAGACAACAGAATATACCAATTAAAAAGATATTATATAAACTGTACAATTTCTAATTACATACCACACACATCCTACTGAAGGTATATGTGAAGGTCTATATGAAATAATGATATAATCATGTAATAGGAGATATATAATCATGTAATATACTGTTGTATATATAATTACATACTAGTGTACAGACTAATGACTGCTACAATCAAAATATTTTCAATTATAATGGAACAAGATCTGGGGCAAAGAAATAAGCTCTGTTAAGTTAAACCCCATATATAAGATAAGAGTTTGTTAAAAGAGGATTCTTCCAAATGTGTACATATTCATTCCTTTAATAAAAGTTTGCACAGTGCCCACTATGGGCCACATATTGTTTTGGGTGCTGGGGACACAGCAGAGAACACACACACACAATTCCTCATCTAGGTGAAGCGTACGTTCTACTGACTGACCATGGAATAGAGACAAACATCCTAAATATACAGTATGTCAGCTTAGGCAAGTGCTGAGGAGGAACCGGGCAAGGGAGGATATAGGGATCGCTAAGCCAAGGCACAGAGAGGTGGGTCGTGGGGCTAGGGTGGGGGACACCACCCTAAATATGAGGGTCACAGAAGGTCTCAGTGACGTGACCTTTAATTTCACTGAAAAAAAGTTGTATTATTACATTTTGTCAAAGAAATGTTAAAAGGTGAAATAGAGAAGGGTTATATATAAATAACTGCTGAGTAATCTATCAAAAAAAGTTGAATTTGGGCAGCGCCTGCGGCTCAAAGGAGTAGGGCGCCAGCCCTGTATGCCAGAGGTGGTGGGTTCAAACCCAGCCCCAGCCAAAACTGTAAAAAAAAAAAAAATGTTGAATTTGTTTATTTCAGCATTTGAATTATTCTCTGGTTACCTACCTATCAGTCTCCTCTGTTAGACAGAAGGCTGCTAGAGATCACAGGCTTGAGTCACAGAATCATAGCATATTGACTTAAATAGAATAGGCCCTAAACAAACATCACTCAACTAATTGGAAGAAGATCCCCAGCAGCTTCCATTGTGTATCTATGAGAAGGGAGTCTGCCTGTGGAACACTGGAGTGAATTATTGCCTAATCGTGGTGTAACACACCTCTTGGTGAGCCTACAGCAAACAATGTCTATCCTGGAATTAAAGAAAATACAGCACACTCCGCATTTTTCTACCAACCAAGGCAAGGTGCAAAAAATAGCTTGGTTTGCAACTCACCTCTCTGTCGGATTCCATTATAAACATAAATATAATAGCAGTATCATTCTCACTGGTTGCCCTGCAGTCAGGGAAGTTCTGGACCTGCCCTAGGAAATACTTCAATATGTGAAGAGCTCTCTGTTTAATTCATGTTCCTGATAGTAAAAGCATTCTTTTAAATTAGAATATGTCCAAAAGAAACAATGCTCTGGTCAAAGTCCATGAACCTGGGGGATAAACTCTAACTACTTTTAAGAGATTGCTAAGAATATACTCAACTTCTAAAATCATATTATTCCATGAAATATATTGCTCCTAAAGATCACAGAAGTCAAGGTGCACAACAGTATATGCGTATTCCACCACCACCACTGTGAGGACTTCATATGGGGCAGACACTGAAATGCTCTTATCTCATTAACTGTGTTAGGGAGGATTAGTATGTTTACTTACATGAAAACTGACACTTAAAGAACTTACATAGCTTTCTACTGTCATGCAGCTACAGAGAGTGCTAGGCCTTTCCTCCACACTTGAACACCTAACCTCTAATTACAATGCTAAAACATTCAGATTAAAAATAATGGCACATTTTCTGCCTAAACTGTGTCTAATATAATGTCTCTGTTTAAAATATGAGAAATGGAAGTACTTGATTGTGCTGTCATATAACAATTGTAAATAGAGACCTGTTCTGTTATTTGTAAGGCCTTATAATCTAGATTTCTGCTTTATTGTAAGGAATCTGTGTCATATATTTTTAGATGCTCAGAGAAAGAACTTTTAATGTTTTCCACAAAATCCCAAGGTTTAGATCTCAAGTGTGTATTGCAGCATCAGAAAATATACACATCCTTTGAAGACTCAGTCATATCACATGGCAACCTGATAATGTAGTATTCATGAATCAGTTACAGATAAACCGTGAGGCAACATGAAAGCAAAGCATTAAAAAGCCCCTTATATCAGAGAAGGCTTTTGCAGAAGTATATAAGTTAAGGGTGATTAACTTTAAAATAGATAAATACAAGAATATTAAGATAATTTATAGGAATTTTAAAAAATTAATCTCATCTTCTTGATAGTATACTTCTGTAAATCTGGTGGGCGAGGCACCGCTAAGGTATGGAAGTATGTTAATAATCAAATGTGAATGCTTTCCTGACTTCTAAGTAGCATTAAACGCCCAACGATGACGTGATAATTGCTGCCTCGTCAAGTTGCCATGAGCACAAGTAACGTCTAATGTGCTCGACTGTCTGGCTTAGAGTGTAACACACTAGAAGCCGCAAGCCTCGTAAAACTGAAGCCACTCCTGTGTATGAATAGCCAGAGTGTACTTATGTTTATTTTATGTGACACTGCACCATGACACTGTCATCTACAGACTTCACACTCAAGAACTCTGTAATTGACTTCCACCAAAAAAGTCATCCCCAAAATCGCATAGTGTTTTAAATAAGTTTACAGTTTTGTGTTCAGCCATAGGTTTGAATCCCTACTCTAAGTGCTTCTCTGGGTCATCATTTCCTTATGAGAGCTACCGGGTCATGTAAAATTTATATTAAATGAATTTGTGTGCTTTGCTCCTGTTATTCTGTCTCACATCAATTTAATTCTTGGGCCCCACTGAGAGGACAGCAGTGGAGTTCTGGCCTCATACAAAAGTGCCACCCACATCTGTGCACTGCAGCACTTCCAGAAACACTGTTCCCTCCTTTGCGTCTGGTTCCTATTTATTTGTTAACTCTCAGCCTTATCTACCAAAACTTTCTCTTAACTGCATTATGTTCTACTCTCCTCTGTGTTCCCATAGGGCATAAAACATAAAATTTTCAGGGAGCACCTTTTATATACAAAGTACTGCTGTCAGGTCCTGAACAAACAGACCCAATTCTGGGCTGTATAGTCAAGGTAGGAAGAACAAATTTGGGAAAACAATTTGAAATAATTAACAAAGTGATTCAGAATGCCCTAACGGAGAAATTAAGGGGTGTGTGGAAATGCAGAGTAGCTGTATCTAACCACAGTGATAGTTAAGGGAAGCTGGTCAAACTCTGTCATGTGTGGGTTTAGGCAGAGAAGAAAAAATAGAACTCTAGGCAGAGGGGAAACGTATAAAAACATCTTAGGATAGAAGAGAGTAGGGAATATGGCATATTTTAGGAACAGGGCAAAAGACTGGTGCAGGGTGGGGTTGGGGAACGCACTGGGCCCAAAGCATGTCAGGGCCAGTGCAGCCCTGGCCGTGCACCATTCATGGATTCTTCTCCAATAAAGAACTCGCCTGTTAGGCTGTGGGGAGGCCAGTGAGCTGTCATCTCTCAGTGGCAACCCCTTTAAGACACAACACATCAAGTCATCAATCTGTGCTCCTCCCTGGCAACCTGTGGGCCACACTCACGCCTCCCTGGAGCACCCTGGAGTCTACCACTAAGCACAGGTAAAGTCCAAGGTTGTTGCTATTTCTGCCCAACACAGGAGTCCTCTAAGAGACACACTTGCTTCAGGACATGCCACTGCATTAGCCAAGACATTATCAGATTTGTTTTGAAGATCATACCTTCTTCCCCTAGTCTGAGGCTTTCTCTGGATATGAGTCTTGTTGAGTTTGAGATATGATTATTTGTTTTAAGGCTTGATTATTAGGCTTGATTATTAAGGCTTGATTATTAAGGCTTGATTACTGTATTACAAATACTATCAGACACAACAAATGAGACTCACATAATTGCATTCTCAGCTTTTAATAATTTCAATAGAGGTGCTGGGAAAATGGAAACACAGTTGTGGAGATTTACAATTTTTTCTAAGAAATTCCAAATCAGCCAAAAATGGATGAGATAGATAACTCTCAATTGGATGTTTTTCTGTTGTCATTAGATAAATATTTAATGACAATAATTTCCCACTGGAACTAGCACAATACATTTGATATAGTTCAGCTACAATAGAGATGAGAAATGTTTGCTCGATTACTTTGCAGAGTTTGCAGACCGAGCTACTTACCAATGAAGATAGTTAACAAAGTTTTTTATCAAAAGAAGAAAGGGATTTCCTACATCAACTTAGTAAATACATGCTAGATGAAATCTTTAATAAACTTTTGCTGGGGGGTAAATTTTTATTAGAGTTGCCTCTTTGACACTGATCCCATCTGCCAAATAGGTATTAGCCCCGTAGTTTGAATAGATGAGCCGTGTGGATGTATCCCACTTGCTGCTTCAGTCTGAGACATTCAGGATTTTCTCCTACACCTTTCCTAAAACCAAGAATGGCTTAATGGAAAGATCAGAGAAATCTGATGATGATGGGAAGTGATGGTCCAAGCCTTAAGATAGGGGGAAAAACTGCTCCAGGAAGCAACTAGAGACAACCAGGGAAACCAGTCCAAAGACAAAACCTACAGATAAATCAATGAAACAGAGAAGGAAGCCAGACAACCCTTTTTTTTTTTTCACTTTTAGTGCAGTTTTCAATAAATTACATGAGTATTTAACAGCTGATTATAAAATGGGCTTTTTTTTGTTAGATGATTTTGCTCAATAGGCTAATATAAGGTGTTTCGAGCATGTTTAAGGAAGGCTGAGTGAAGAGATGATTTTTAGTAGGTTAGGTGTATTAAATGCATTATTGACTTAGATATTTTCAACTTACAATGGGTTTATGGGGTTATAACCCCACTGTAAGCTGAGCAGCAGGTGTATGTATAATGAATTTTAAAAATGTTTTACTGCTTCTCTCTTTTACTTAAAAGGTTATTAAATATTCTTACAAATCATAAAAATAAGAAACAGCATGAATTCAAATTGAGCTGTGTCTCAATACTGCCTTATCTCACTTGGTTATTATAGAAGGGTGAAATGCACTTTCTCTTACTTGTGCTACCTAAGCCCTTTTAATATACAAAGATATTTTCCTAATTTTCTTGGTTAAAAAATATACAACTGAGCATGCATCTCAACATAAAACTTATTGTCCTTGCCAGAAAAAAAGAAAGGTCAATCGTCGTTCAGTGCCTTGGGTTTAATTTTATAGACCTTCATTAAACATCTTTATAAAACTTCGCATATCATTTCTGCAGGCATAAAAAATACAGTAAAATATAAACCTGTGTATTAACTAATGTGATTAAACATTCAAATGCTAGGTAAAAATCATGACTGAATACCTTAAAGAGTATAGAAATGCAAAATAGTAGACTCTTCTCAGGCATTAAAAACAAAATAAAGTTGACATTTTATATTTTTTTACATGAGTTTCCCATAATGGCACATAGGCCAAATTCAGGCCATATTTGTTTGTCTGTGTTTCCCATACAATATTTAAATAGGCATTTTACAAAAACACATATAGTTCTGCCTGACAACAATCAACTAGAAATTCAGAAGCCAGTTATTTTAGGCCAAGCATGAGTTTCCTGTTTTAATTGCCGTACATGTGGTCCAGTTAACCCATTTTATGACCTTGTCACTAAAAGATATTTAAATTTGTGACCCCCTGATTTAAATGTACAAACTACTGTTTGCTCAGCTAAGTATAGATTTATTTGATATGCAGGAAAAATCCTGACAAAAATTAAAAACATAGCACAAAAGTAAATATCCATTGCAGATGAGCAGAAACTATAAACAGGAGCTTTCGCATCTTTGGTATTTAGACCCCAAAGCACCATATTATAGGTGCGTATCTTACCTTTAGTTCCTTTTCATCTATCTTCTTTTGGAGCATTTGAAGACACTTGGTAAAGTCAGTCAGGTCTTGATCAGGAGTCGAAATAAGCTCACATCCCTGTTTTGAAAAAGTAAGAAGTAATAGAAGTAAAGTAAAAAGTCTCTGAACAAGATCAAGAGCTATAAAAGTAACGCATCAATGGACATATCTTTTTATACCTGCATTATTCCCCTACCTTTAGATTCATCATCATTATCTTTTTTATTTCACATCGCAGGACATTTCAGGAATAGTGTTTAGAATGTTACAACAATGGGCTGATTATGACTATCATTTTATTCAAAAAAGTACAAATTATACTAGAATAATTGCCTTTACGAAAACACTGATATGATGACATTCAACTTTAACATAAGGACTTTGATATATGTAAATGTATAATAAATTATATTCTCAGTGCAATTACCTGATATTAAAATAAAACTTTCTAATACACTTTGAAGCTTTTTGGCAGAACTTGTAAGTTTACTTACACAAATGGAAACACTAAGACAATATTAATATTAAACTAAAGATATATTTTTACATTTAAGTAAAATTAACACATTAACGTCCACGTGAGTGTATTTAATTTACATTAGTTTTCAGTCAGGGCCTCATGAAGCATATGTAACTCACACATCTTTTGACCTAATAAAACACCGTGGCCCCAAAGAAAAAGTTTGTTTTTCTGTGCTTGGTTAGCTATCCTGTAAAATTCCTTACGTACCCTCTTCCCCCTTGTCAAAAGCAGCCTGAAGAACTATGCCTGTGTAAATATGTCTCTTGGATTATCTTTGCACATAATGAAGTACATTTATAAGTCTTTGCCTTCTCTGTAACAGATACCTTATCTAGTGAAAAACAGTGAAATATATTTATAACTATAAAGCTACAAAAGTGCCAGATGTTGACACTAGTAAACTTGGATGGATAAAGAAGCCATATTTTTGAAATGACACATTTTCTTCCAATGTCATAAAGAGGCAAAGATATGTAAAAGTGAGCAGGATGGGAACTCAGACTTCTTAATTCAGGAATAAAACAATTCTTGGACTCTGACAAACAGCTGAGTAAGGGAAAGTTAAATATAATCTAGTATATAAAGTTGCCATTCGAAGAGCTTTCAAGGATACAAAACACCCATACTGTCTCTTAAATTATTCTAAGAACCATTCTCAGTAGATTTAACGGTTCTTCTCTTACTTCAAGGTCTCTTTAAATGTGTCAAGCTCAACCTGTGCTTCATTCATTTACGACTCTCCTACAATATGCCAACCAATGAAAAAATTAATTTCTCATCATTCAGAAATATATTGTGCTCTAAAAGATGTATGTGTCATCTTCATTAGTTCGTAGAAATATACTTTCTTGACCCTAAAAGAACAATGAAATTTACTATTATCACCAAAAGCAAGGACATCAAGAGGTGACTTATCTCAGGCTAATACTCCTATAAAAGAAGACACAAGCTAATGCCAGGGGATACGGGAATATTATCAGGGCCCCTTAGGATGCCACCAAACCAAAAGTCATTATATGGAAAGTGCCCTGAGGGCAGGGATTTTGTTTTGTTCATTATTATTTCTAGTGCTTGGTACTATTCTGCTACGTAGTAAGTGTTCAATAAACATGTAAATAGTATTCTTAAGGAAAAAATGGATTTTTACAAATACATCTGCAAAAATATACACTTGTAAAGGAGTACAACAGCTCAGCATCTTACTGCTAAATGTAGTATATGTGACAATGGGAAACTATATTCCCCTTTTAAATGTTTACAAGAGAAGTATCACTCACACAAGTTAAAGTAAAATAAAATTTCAAAGGCAATAGAACCAGCAGCACAACAGAGAACAGACTGTTACCTCCCTTCACAGTTATCTTCATAGAATCAACATAAACCCACCAGGAAGATGACAGTTAAACAAACCCCCCAAAATAATGTATCTAGTAACACTGCATCATTTCTTAGATTAAGAAAATAAAAACAAGAGATAAAAATTGACTTACGAACAACTGGACAGTAGGTAGTAATTAGCAGCAAAGCTGTGACTACACATGCTGTTTCTTTACTCCCATAAAGTGGAACAAATTCCTAGACATCTGATAGAAAAATGTCACGTAGTATCTCCAGAGTTAGTCCCACAAGAATGATACTACAGAAGAAAATTGACTTGAAATACGTGAGCAAGGCTGGGATATCTTACTAAGCTTTCCTTAAAATATATAGAAAAGCTTAGATCAGGACATGGAAAGAGATTTCCTGGCACTGAAAAGTTCACACTGTGTCTAAACCAAGAACTTCCCTAAACTCCAGCCGAGGTGTCTAACAGCCCTCCACATCTTGGAATTCTCATAAATTTCAATGATGCTAATCTCATCATAGATTGAAACCAAATTCACTGGAAGTGGAAACAGCTCCTATACGCCTTGCAAGATAGTTTTCAATGCTTTGAACAGAGACCTGCAAACCAGTATTAACCAGAGTGCAGTAATAGGGCTTTCCCCAACTAACGATGTTTTCATGGATCTCATTGTAACATATAAGATCTCAGAGAGGAGAAATACAAAGCTAAAGATAAGAAAGTACCAAGGTCCTGTAGACAGGAAGTGATGCAGAAATGCTATGGAGTATGAAGCAGGCTCACCTAGCACCTAATACATTAATACTCATAATTATTTACCATATAGAATGAAGCTCAATTTCCTAGAGTCAGAGTACTGAAGTGTTACCCAAAATTTCACTGAATTACTTAAAAAAAAAAAAAAAAGAACGAAAACCCTCATACTCAATGTCAATGGTTCTAGAAGATTTTACAGCATGAAATTTGACCAAATAAGAAAAGCATATGCTTTCCTAATAAATAGTTTGAAATATTAGTTAGTTTTCTAGCAGAGATGCATATATTGGGTGGCCATAACGTTATTGTGCAATTTAAAATAGTTTACATGTAACTTTAGGGCCACCCTGTATTTTTTCCTCAACATATATACCTTCCCAAACCACAAACTGCATAACTATGTAAAATGTATGAAACCCCAATGTTTGAGTAAAAATGTTTGTTTCAAATACTGTTGTCTTTCATTTTTCTCAAGGGTAAGGAATGCATCTGTTTTAGGATACAAAGAATTATTTTATGAGCCAGCAAGTGGCTCCATTTTCATACTGCACATTTTTCATTATAGTTTTTGTCAATATACAAATAGATATTTAAATAAATTCTAAAAAGTTCCCTTTAGGAATACCACACTTTTTCAAGGCAAACTATTTTTAACATTACATTTTATTCATATTGCTTTATGATAGAATTAGAAAAAAGACTTGGATTGTCTTTTGGATTGTCAAAAAAAATATTTTGAAGATGAGGAACCACAGGGTCAACCTCCACCTGCTCAAACATACACTTAAAAGAAAAAGCAAACAGAACCGACTAAGAACCCCTACTTTAAACATTCTGTTCCAGTATGTCTAATGGGCTCCAGTCTCCTTCCCTGAGTGTCTCTCATCTAGTCTGTCAAAACCTGTAGAAACCGCCTATAAATTGAATACAAACCAATTGCCAGAGGCCAAATCAACCACTTTTCAGGAGCACGATCTGTGTTTACTGCTTTATTATATAATATTGTGAACTGAAGAAGTAGGCCTTTACCAGATACTCATAAATTAGTCCAGTAGGAAATAGAATAACCTAAACACTAAACATGTAAAATACAAATATATCTGCATGCTTATTTGTGAGAGAGAAAGACACACAGACGGAGGTAGGCTCCTTCTCTTCCCCTTCCCATGCTGAGAAATTGCTAACAATACTTCCCCCTAGTATGCAATCAGTGGTTGGAAGACAGTCAAGTATTGGGGCCATCTGAACTTCCATGCAAACACTGAAACTAAGCTACTCTAAAATATAGCTCTAAAACAGAAGTTCATCAAAAAAAACCCTGTACTTGGCTCAGCGCCTGTGGCTCAACGGGCTAAGGCGCCAGCCACATACACCTGAGCTGGTAGGTTCGAATCCAGCCCAGGCCCGCCAAAGAACAATGTGGGCTGCAACCAAAAAACAGCCAGGCATTGTGGTGGGCACCTGTAGTCCTAGCTACTTGGGAGGCGGAGGCAGGAGACTCACTTGAGCCCAGGAATTGGAGGTTGCTGTGAGCTGTAATGCCACAGCACTCTATCCAGGGTGACAGCTTGAGGCTCTGTCTCAAAAAAATAAAAACAAACAAACAAAAAAAGCCCTGTACTTAAGGAATATGCATGCCCCATGACTAATCAAGGAATCCCCATGTTCTCCTGGGGTCTGTTTGGTTAGTAGACTACAAAGAAGGAGAGGTAATCACCAGAGCAGAAGGCCAAGGACCATTGAAAAATACCTTGTAGAATGTCAAATTTATTCATATTTTATTCATATATATTTTATACAAAGTGATTACCTTTCAAAACAAATCACTAAAAGGGCCTATATTATTATTGGCACTTAGCTATTAATCTTAAAATATAATTTTCATATATAATGTGGAAAGAGTACCAAAGATTCACAGGGTTGGAAAGGCAGTAAAAGTCATCTATCTAGTCAACAACATTTTTCGTGGAATTTGAAAATGATTATAAAATTTATCTTTTTTTTTTGTAGAGACAGAGTCTCAGTTAATTGCCCTCAGTAGAGTGCCATGGCATCACACAGCTCACAGCAACCTCCAACTCCTGGGCTTAGGCGATTCTCTTGCCTCCGCCTGGGACTACAGGCGCCCACCACACACCCTGCTAATGAAATTTAAATGATAAAATAAAGGAACAAGAAAAAACAAGACAATTTTATAGAAGAACATGATGGTTGAACTTGCTCTTCTGGATATTTAGACTTATGATGCTAAGGTAATTAACATAGCAGGGTACAGGCAAACAGAAACAAGAGAATATTAGCACCATGGGGCAAAGATATTTGCTTGTGTGATTCACAGCTGTCTTCAGGAACTAAGGCATTGACAGGCACATGGTAAGAGCTCAATGTACAGTTATTGATGACTGAATTGAGCTGTGATGAACATTCTGGACCAAATGTCCTTATGATAAAAGTGATTTTTTTTTCTTCTGGGTAGATATCTAGTAGTAGGGTTGCAGGATCAATGGAATGTCTACATTTAGCAATTTGAGGATTTCCCATACTTTTTTCCAAAAAGGCTGTATTAGTTGTTAATCCCACCAATGGTGTTAAAGTGTTGCCCTCTCTCCACACCATCACCACCATCTGCAGCTTTGAGACTTTGTGATGTGTGCTATTCTCACTGGGGTTAGGTGATATCTCAGGGTGGTTTTGATTTGGGATGATGACTATTTTTTCATGTGTTTGTTGGCCATTTCTCTATCTTCATCAGAGAAGATTCGGTTCATATCTCTTGCCCACCTACAAATGGGATTGTTCACTCTTTTCTTGCTGATTAGTTTGGCTTCTCTGTAAATGTGGAATAAAGCCAAAGGCCCATCAACACATGAATGGTTATCACAGATACAATTCGGCCATAAAAAGATGGAGACTTCACATTTTTTGTATTAACTTGGATGGAGTTGAAGAACATTCTCAGTAAAATATCACCATAATGGAAAAGCAAGTCTCCAATGTACTTAATACTAATATGAAATCAACAGATAAACAATTACACACGTACATGAGAGAAAAACACAATTAAGTTCAAATGGGAGGGAAGGAGTTGGTAAACTTTCACATAAAGGGCACAATGTAAGGGTATAGAGAACACCCCCTAGATGCAGGGCTCAGCTATCACTTGAACTTTACCTAACAAATGCTAACAATGTAGCCTAATCATTTATACCCTCTGATTAATCTGAAATGAATCCATTACTAAGGAGTGGAGAGGGTATTGATTCATTTTGTGTCCCCAGTGCCTGGAACAATTGATCGACACACAGTAAGCATACGTTAAACATTTGGCAGATGATCAAATTGAGTCCCTTGTCTGCCCTTTCCCCTAAGCTGATACAAACTGACAGTGACAGGAAAATTATATTTAGCCCATTCCATGTCTAATAATTCTATTAAAATTCTATGAAATTCTTATATCAAGTTTAAGTAATCTCCTTTAACTGTCTTGTAACTGGTTGGGATCACACAGAAAAGATCTTATGTTTCTTTTAAATAAGAATACTACTTCTGTCTTATTTTCTTATAACAAAATTCCACTGATCCCGATTGTTAATTAATTTAGGGTCCAGATGTATACTAAGTAAAATGTTAACTGTCCCTCTCTGCCTGAGAAAACACTCGCAGAGGTGAGAAGCACATGTTCCCGAGCTGCAGCCTCATCTCAATACCACCCTGACTAGGACAGAACAGAACAGAGCCCTTTCTGGGAACATCAGCAGCCTCTCCGGTGTGGAGTACCTGAACATCAGGAGGCGACAAGGCACATTCTCAACCAAAACCAGAGAAAATGAGCACATATCTAAAAAATATTTGAAAAGTCAAGATTTTATTAATGTTAAGAAAATGTCACAAAGCATTAATTGTACAATTTCTGCAATAAGAAAGTAATTCCTCAAGATGATTTATGTCAAAACAATGAACACAGTAATATAACTATTTTCCTAAGCATTAGATAAATTTGAATCACATTGTTTCCAGTTTCAACAACAAAGTAGTCATTGTCAAAACTGCTACATGAGAAATAATCATGTAGAAAAGCATGTAAAGAACTCTTCCTATAAGTAAGGTTCAGAAAACAAAAGTCATAGTAACAAAATGAATAACAAGTTCAGTAATAACAAACTGAATTAAATTCACAATCAAAGAAATTTCATGAGATCATATCGAAATGATGGGTACTCTAAGGTCTAAAAGAATAAAACTTGAAAGCAAATAATAAATGTGAAGAAAGATGCAGAAAGCTATAGTTAAGGTAATTTAATCTTTATCATCAACATATGAGTTAAAATAAACAGAATTAGACTTTATATAGCGCTACTCATGGTGTAAAGTAATCAAAAAAGTTGTACAAATCAAACACATACACTGGCAAAAATTCTTGGCTGGCAAATTCTTGTCTATTACTTTGGGAAAACAGGATGTTCAGGCAGGAAGAGAAACGACATTCCCCGAGCACAGGGACACTGACTTCTGTGTTCTCAGTCACTAGCAGAGTATGAGTACATGTCAAAAAGACAATGGAAGTTTGACGGACAGACAAACGACGGATGAATTAAAATCTGTCTCCCCTCATGGGAATAATGCTATATTTTTCTAAAATACAAAATTCAAATAAATTAGAAAAAGAGTCTAACGGAAAAACAACACTGATGTGGTTTTCAGGTATTATATGCTACCTTCTGCATTGAGGAAATTAAAGAACTCCTTTTTTATAGGACATAATACAGATTCTTAAAATAGTAACAAATGTTACTGCTTCATGTGCAGTTAACTAAAGGACAAAATGTGTTAATGTTAATAAGACTAACATCCAAAAAGGGAAACATAAATGCACGTTGAAGTTAACAAATGCAGGAGCATAAAGTCTATAATAAAAACTTCAGAAAAATTTTGAATGAGTTTTAATTTATTTCCTACAAGTAAGACAAATGACAAGGAAACAAACTGATATCAGGAACTTAGCAAAAAAAATTGTAACAAATACTTTTCTGAACATGCCCTGAAATGATAGCAGTTCTGCTCAATTTTTGATACTGCCAACGTCTCTTGCTATAGCAAACACAAAATATATGCTTGTCATATATGATTCTAATCACAATAAAATCACAAATCACCTAAAAGGGATGGGTTTATGTTCAGTGTGTTATATGTTTGCATTTGTTAAAAAGAAAAAGGTGCAAATAGTAAGGTTTATAGCAAACACTTAATTTAACCAAATAATCTTATTGGATGGATCAATTGTATTAATATAGAAATTGTTTACACTTGTGATGTCCTGAGTCTCAGTGTCTACCTTATCAGTATTAAAATATTTCTTAGAATAACCAAATAATTTTGCTACTATATAAAGTTATTCAACCCATCTATTAAATTATCAATTTAAATTATCAGCTGTAAGCTCTCTGAAGTTGCCCACTGTGCTCCTTTGCTCCTTACTGTTTTCCTGGTACACGACTCCAATGCAGTGTGGAACAAGGAGCGAGCATTCAACAGTGCGTACAGTCACTCGTAGAGGCACAGCGTGTCAACAGTGCATAGTCACTCCTAGAGGCACTGCGTGTCAACAGTGCGTACAGTCACTCCTAGAGGCACAGGGCGTCAACAGTGCGTACAGTCACTCGTAGAGGCACAGCGCGTCAACAGTGCGTAAGGTCACTCGTAGAGGCACTGCGCGTCAACAGTGTATACAGTCACTCGAAGAGGCATGGCGTGTCAACAGTGCATACAGTCACTCATTGAGGCACAACACATGAGGTAAACTATCCCCCTAAGCCAGGGAACCACAAACATTTTCTTTATGAAGAAGATGATAATTATTGTAGGCCCTGCAGGCTGTAGGACCTCTCCAAACTATTCAATTCCACCTTTGTACTGTGAAAGAACTCACAGATAAGAAACAAATGCTGGGTTCTGATAAAACTGAAATTTTAACTTTCATATAATTTTCATGCGTTAGAAAATATTATTCTTTAGATTTTTTTTTTCAATCATTGAAAAACGTAAAACCATTGCCAGCTTTCCAGAAGTATAAAAACAGACATCAGGCCAGATGGAACCTGTGGGGATTGTACTTTACCAACTGACTCTGTTCTGGGCCGACAGATAGTAGCTGTGATTATACAATGAAATCCTACATACACAGAAGGAATTCAATAGGAGGAAAAAGGTTCAGAATATTAAAAAATATCTTTGAACTAATTCCATCAGTAATGGAAGTGATATGCAAAGAAAAATTGTGATGATACGAAATAACACACGGTGATGAGCACATATCCAGTGCCCACCTCCGAGCCTGGGAAAGAGCTAGAAAGGTCAGAAGCTGCAGGGAGATGACCTCGCTTCGAGGTTTCCTAGTGGGAGCAAAGTATTGTTAATAGTCTCTGGAGTACTTTCTGTTAATGATTTTTTTTAATTTACTCATAACTAAAAGAAATGTATTACAAGGCAACGAGTGCCAATAATCAACCTAATTTCAAAAGACTGTCATTGTCAATTATTTAATTTACTGTTTGCCAGCAATTTAGCTAATGTAAGTTAAGGAAGTTTTACATTTTACACACATAACACCAATCAGGTTTTACCATGTAGACGCCTCCAAAACTCTATAAAGAGAAAGAAAACAGAGCCTTTGAGAAAAACTTTAACAACATATTGTTATTTCATTCACTATATCCAGGAAGAGACCTGGCCTCAAAACAAGAGGCAAGTCAAGTCTGGTGAAAACATTCTCAAGTTTTCTTTTACCTTGTTTTTTTTAGATCAAGTCATCTAGTGTCTGTATACCTATCAAGACAGAAAATACTTGTGCAAATTAACCCGAAAAGATTTTATGGAGCTCTGAGATATCTACAGTAACTTTATGGACTGAATTTATAAGGTCAAGAATTCATAGGACCTACTTCGTCCAAAGTGCCACGCATGTCACTTTTAAAATTTATTTCTCATGACTTGCAGATGGCCTATTACGTAGTGTAATTAAATACAATGTGCATGGGCAGCGCCTGTGGCTCAGTGAAGTAGGGCGCTGGCCCCACATGCTGGAGGTGGTGGATTCAAACCCAGCCCTGGCCAAAAACTTCAGAGAAAAAAAAATACAATGTGCACATATTTATTAAAATCCAATAGGCTGGGCGTGGTGGTTCATGTCTATAATTCTAGCACTCTGGGAGGCCAAGATGGGAGGATCACTTGAGTTAAGGAGTTTGAGATCAGCCTGAGAAAGAGTAATATCCTGCCTTCACTAAAACCAGAAAATATTAGCTGGGTATGGCACACGTCTATAATCCCAGTGACTCAGGAGGCTGAGGTAAGAGGATCACTGCAGCCCAGGAGAGTTTGAGGTAGCAGTGAGCTGTGATGATGACACTATAGCTTGGGCAAAAAGCAAGACCTTGTCTCAAAAAAAAAAAAAAAATCTAAGATTTTCTAATAAAATATAGCCTAATTCTCTTAGAAATCTGATAATCTTAAAATTGTGATCTATTGGTAATTTCCCATCCTCATTAAATTAATAACATTAATGAGAACTACCATGTAAATACACATTGACTCAAATTAGATATCAATCAATCACTTTATACGAACTGTGTTCTTGAATCCCCATAATAACCTTATAAGGTAAGAATAACTGCCACATTTTAAAATATGCAGGTTGAAGTTTTGAGAGATTAAATAACTTGCCCAATGTCATACAGGACACTGTGTGCGACCTGAACCTGTCATGCTTTGTATTCAACTCTGCTTAATTAAACTTTCGGTATTTTAGCACAATCAAGCAGAAAAATGGTCGCATAATTTATATTAAACCTTTAGTTATTCTTCTCCAGTTCCAAATACCTAAAAATCCTTCAGCTATTTGCAGACACAGGGACTCTGCCTGTCCACGCTGCTTCTGTGGGAGCCGAAGGCTCCGCCGTCCCCAGGGCTTTCACAGACATCTGAAAATGGGCAATGGACACCCAGCTGTCCCTCTCTTGCTTTTTTCTCCTTCCTCAACTCATATTATCATACATTTCTAACATAGTTCATGTTTTCTTGTGCTGTTAAATCTACCATTATGATCAATACTTCTGTATATAAATGTTTATTTCTGCTTACTTTCTTAGAATTCAATTCCTAGAAATGAAATTACTAGGAAAATCAGGAGAACATTTACAGGTTCCTTGATATATGTTGCCAGAGTGCTTTCTAAGGAAGTTGTAAAAAATGTATATTCCTATTAGAAGTATCTATGGGTAAAGAGTTTCTTCTTTTTAAAATATAAGTAACCATAATAAAAACAATCCATCATGAATTTCTTCCTGTGAATTAATTCAACTGATAAACTTATCTCTTAATAGCAACCAAAATTGGCTTCAGTAAGGGAGAGGTGACTTCCACCAGAAAGGAAGGAAAAAGAAAGTTAGGATATCTATGGAGTGTGCAGTAGGGATGGGACTGGAAGTGGTCTGTCCCCGTGAAGACCGATTGGCTAAAAGATGTTATAAAAGAAATGGACAGCTCTTACAGGTGAAAATAGTTCTCAAACAATAGGTTGAAGAAAAGGAAGTAACAAGATCATTACTTGAAGAAAAGGAAGTCAAAGATCATTTTGAAACTTGGCTCTGGAAACACTGAATATAATTTCCTGGCCATTCATATTAGAATATTGATATGAATTTTCTTTAATAAATAATAAGTGTTTCACTAGGTTTTAAATTTTTAACTCCTACACATTTTATGTCCCCCATTCATTACTGAAGTTGCCTTTTTTCTTGTCACTATGTAACACATACACGTAAAAATTATTTTAGGAAAGGCCAGGTGCAGTGGCTCACATGTGTAATCCTACCACTTGTGGAAGGGAAGCAGAAGACCACTTGAGGCCATGAGTTTGAGACAAGCCTGGGCAACATAGTGAGACCCCTTCTCTAAAAAAAATTTTTTTAAATTAGCTGGGCATGGTGGTCTACACCTGTAGACCTAATTACTTGGGAGACTGAGGCAGGTGTATTGCTTGACCCCAGGGGTTCAAGGTATCAGTGAACTATGATCATACCAGAGCATGCCAGCCTGGATGACAAAGTAAGACCCCATCTCTAAAAAATATAAAATATTTTTAAAAATAAAATATATTGGGAAGGAGAGTGCAAGAGTCTTGGAAAATTGATTGTATCCAGCATTTAAAGCATTGAAAAACTGAATGTATTCGATTATTAATAATGAGATTCCATAATCATTCATTAAATCAAATTGATCAGAATTCTGTAATTAGAAACTGCCTGACAGATTAAGGGCACAGCAGGCATAGAGCAAAATGACATATCCTCTGTACAGTCAAAGATACAGATCTGAAATTAATTCCAACTTGTGCTCAAATTTGCTAAGAAAGGAAATAGCTAGATAAAGTCAACTGGAATTTGAATGATCTATGTTCCTGATATAAGCAGGAAAACCATCTTTTTATCTACAGAGATGTAATCATAAAATCCACTTTCTTTATTGTTAAAGCACACTGTAGGTGACTGTCCCCTCAATTTTATTCACCAGTCTTCTACAAACATTTCTACTTTTCAAACTAAAAAGATTGTTTTTTAAATCAAGTAACAACCTACAAGTAATGATTTCTTCAGCAAGAAGGTGACATGATTAAGCTCAAAAACTATAAGTAACAGGTTTCCTAATATAATCTACTATTCCCTATTTTTCTAGATGGTGTGTAAAAGAAAAGAAGAAACACAATTTAACCTTGTAACCATTCTCAATTCAATCCCAAACATAAAGAGACATTCTAATCTAGAGTAATCTTGACTGTGCCCTCTGCGTTGTAAAATAACCTTTCCTTTCAACATGGCACTGAATGAAAGCTATAGCGTTTCAAACAAGAAAGTCACCCTTTCAAATAAGGAGGTCAAATATCTCTTTAGAAAAGCATAGGGTTTTAAATGATGTCTCCCTTCCTAAAAGCAGAGCCAGAATTCTGGGTGGAAAACAGTGCAGAAAAACAACACAGCAGGCTTGCGACTTCTATGCTTTAAAAGGCCTGCTTTCAAGGCTGGCCCTTGGCATCAGGAAACCTGAGTTCCCCACAAAGACTTCAAACTTTCTCTAAATGATAAGAGCAACCCACTGTAGGCTCCTTGTACAAGGTGGTTTATGCTGCGTACCTGTTTTTTTTTCCTTCTGGAAGTCTAGATTTTTTGATATGTGCTATGAAAAAGGTATGGTGCCTACGTAATCAATTCCCAGTAAAATTTTGGGCACTGTTTTTCAAATGAGGTTCCTGGTGACAACACCTCACATTTGTTTTCACAACTTCCATAAGCACATCCTGTGTGACTCCACAGGTGGAGGACTCTTGGACGGGTTACTGGTTTTCTCCAGATTGTGTTCCACGCACCTTTTCCCTTTGCTGACCTTGCTTTGTATCTTGTAATTAATCATAGCCATGGATACAAATACGCATTGAATCCTCTGAGTCTTCTTTGTGAATCACCAAACCTGGGGGGTAGGGGGGTTGGGGACCCCCAAAACATAGAGATGAAGAAATTCTTCCTTAGTGAGGATGTTTAAACTTATAATTTTTTTGCAGTTTTTGGCTGGGGCTGGGTTTGAACCTACCACCTCTGGTATATGGAGCCGGCGCCCTACTCCTTTGAGCCACAGTCGCCGCCCAATAAACGTCTATTTTATAATGTTTCCATAAGTATCCAGACCCAGAGGTCTGCTGCTAGTCTAGGTACCATTCCTTCACAACCAGTATTAATATGCCAAGGAAAGGATTGGCCTCTGCCAGGGCTCTACCAAGTCTCTTTGGAAAGGCAAAGAAAGGTAGGAGTTGGACCACTGAAGGTGGCCTTGGTACGTACTGTTGCTCAATTATCTGGAGTTAAGTAGAAACGGGGGAAAAAAAAAACAAAACTTAAATACTTGCATAGAGAAAAAGAGACCATAGAATTTCTTCAGCATATGAACCTGACACTGACTTTATTTTGAGGACATTCCTTCCATTAACTCAGACAATTAAGACATAATGTTTACAGAACAGCATAAATTATGGGAAAAGACTGCCTGTCTGAATCCCACCTCACTTCAATCAACATTTCCTAGCTATGAAACCTTCGACAACACAATCAATATCTTTGTACTTCTTTGCCTATAAAATGCAGATAAGAATAAAGTTTGCACAAAGATTAAACAAAAGCATGTATAAAAGTATTTGGCACATTTTAAGTATCAAAAAAAAATTTTTTTTTTTTACGTTGTCATAATTGGTCTACTGTCTTGATAATACTTTATGTAATTTTTTAAAGGATTTTACTATTTTAGAGGAGTTTTAACAGATTCACAGCAAAACTGAGAAGGTACAGAGATTTCCCATACATTTTCTGCCCTCACACATGCACAGCCTCCGCCATTCTCAGCCTCCGCAGCAGAGAGCTTCATTTGTTACAATGGAAGAACATCAGAATTATCCTTCAGTCCATGTTTCACACGAGGGGTTGTACATTCTATAGCTTTGGACAAATGTACATCGACATGAATCCTCCATTATAATATGCAGTGTATCATCACTGTCCTAGAAATCCTATTATTTGTTCAAAGATGTGTTGATTATATTCTCTTACAGGATTTTCACAGTGGAGAAAGCCTGTACAGCTTTATTGAAAAGCTTCTGAAACACTGAAACACAGCTTTAAAGTATCTAAATACATTTGAGCCTAACTAGAAGCCAACATACTAAAATCAGTGTGAGTGGTTAAAGGGCAGGTGTTCTGGGGTCAAATACATTTGAGAAATACTAAGATCAAATTAGATTTCTAGCAGAGTTACTTAAAATGATATGAGGATAATATCACGTGGATTTCCAAAAGAAGCAGAGAGAATGTCAAATTTCACAAACTCATCTGATCACAGAAATCTTTTTTATATGAAGTATGGCACAAGACCAGTGCTTTGCTACTCCAGTTCTAAAAGAAAGATTAGACACCTGCTTCATGTAAACATCAGTGATAACCTTCTGAAGACTAGGGGTGCCGGGCCAAGGAGCCATTCAGGTTCCAAGATCACATGTTAACAGGGATAAGGGGGGAAATTATGATGCAATTGCTTACATCAACCTCTGCAAGGAAGCACAAAGGCCAGACTACCCTATACTCTGCAGAACTGAGGAGGAGGAGGAATGACAAGTGGGGATCCCATGAGCCAGAGGACGGAGGGAAGACAGACAGTCACAGAGGCCCTGGAGGAAACAGCGCGAGGCATGCGATGACTGAGCAGATGCAGGCAGGTAGGTCCCTGGCAGCTCTGCGCACCTCACTGGGAGTTCTAAGGTGCAAAGCGCAAAGGCTCTCCCTTCCTAAATACCTTAAAAATATGTTAAATGAATTCAAACAAAACAGGCTTCAAAAAATATAGATGGCAATAAAGTCAATTTGAAAGGACGATGATTGAGGCAAGATAAGAATTGAGCTATATTCAAGAGATAGTTCTGCAAAATGTCCCCCTGGCAGGCTCATCATTCCTTTGGTGAGATGCTAATAAGGGTTAGACAGCCGGTTTTAAGAATATAAAATGAAAAACCTGTCACTCAGTTGTCAATGGAAACTGTCTATAATTCCCTTAACAATGCCTTCATACCTCAGAGTATGCTAATCAGACTTCATGCTCAAGCCTAAAAATTGACCATACTCGAGGAATTGTTTCATTTTTGTTTTTAGTTTTTAAAGAGATACACCAATAGATGGAGTGGAACTTTGTAATATATTTTCTATAGTTCTCCTCTGCTTTGCATAATATCAAACTTGTTAATTTTTCACAATTTCTAAGATCACAGTTTATCATTTCTACTAAATTAATTAGTTTTACCATATCTAAGAGTTATCACCATGTGGTTGGGAACAACTGAAAAAGAGACGCAGCTAAGAGTCAAAATTGTAAGATCCATGAGATTAGTCAGATCAGGCCAGATGTTTTTAAATGTGAAACATTCACAGAATTGAACCTGAAGATTTACCAAATTAAAGAGGATTTCTAAGCAGTTTTGATCATGAATTACATCTACCTTCACAAATTATGCACTTATTAAAATGAACTGATTGTAAATATTTTTACAAAGCAATGTTACTGAGAAACACCAAACATTAAAAAGCTCTTAAGCAAACAACTTTAGAAAGTGAAACAAAATACTACACCTTCAATTACAATAGTGCTCTAATAATTCCAGAGCGTTCCACATGTATAGTCTTACACGGTCATTTCTACAAGCAAATGAGAAAGCCCAGCCATAAAACATCATCTTATAAGTGGTGGTAAGATTTTCATATATGTAAACTAATTATGTCAAACATAATTTATACAGTTATTTATAAAAATAAATTTATTACTTATAAAAAGATTAAAACCTAAAATGCACACTACCAATAGCCAAGATTAAGTATTAGTTATTTGACATCCATACATGCCTACACTCCACACCCAATTCCTTATGCCCCCTACTCTTACTATTTGAGAATCAGTGTCCTTATCTTTAAATTGGAATTAATATGCAAACATTTTCTACATAACACCAATAGTCCATTCATGAAAAATCAGACATTCTATTCAGACATCGGCCAGATGCCAATTTCTAATTGTTTTGACTAAGAAATATATTTTTAAACCCAAACCTTCAGTTTCCTAAAATATAACTGAAACACATTTATATAAGTAAAAACCATTATAAGAAGATGGAGAATGAAGATCCATTTACTGCCCCAGAGAGTGTTCACTGTACCCATTACATGTGAATTTATCCCTCTCCTCTGGCCCCCTCCCACCTGCTTGCTTTCCATTGAGTTTTGCTACCAACATGGGTGTTGATCTTATTTCCAATTTAATAGTGAGTACATGTGGTGTTTGTTTTTCAATTCTTGTGATACTTCACTTAGAACAGTCTTCAGTTCCTTTCCATTCAGCTTGTTACAAAAGGTATCAGTTCCCCAGGCTTCTTTTTAACGGCTGAGTAGCACTCCATGGTATACATACACCCCATTTTATTAATCCCCTCTTGGACACTGAGTTGATTCCACACCTTTATGATAGTGAATTGTCCTGCAATAAATATTTGAGTGCAAGTGTCTTTTTCAATAAAATGACTTTTTTTCTTTTGGGTAAATAGCCAATAGTGGGATTGCTGGATCAAGTGATAAGGTAGGCTTACTTTCAGCTCTTTGAGGTATCTCCATAATGTTTTCCACAGAGGTTGTACTAGTTTGCAGTCCCACCAACAGTCTATGAGTGTTTCTTTCTCTCCACATCCAAGCCACCATCTGTTATTTTTGGACTTTTATAAAAGCCATTTTCACTGGGGTTAGGTGAAGTCTCATTGTGATTTTCATTTGCATTTCTCTGATGAGTAGAGATATTGAGTATTTTTCATGTGTTTATTGACCATTTAGTGTATCTTCTTTCATAAAGTTTCTGGCCATGTCTTTTGTCCACTTTTATATGGAGTTGCTGGATGTTTTTCTTGCTGATTTGCTTGAGTTCCTTATAGATTCTGGTTATCTGCCCTTCATAGGATACATAACCTGCACATATTTTCTCCCATTGTGTAGGCTGTCCACACACCCTACTGACGGTTTCCTTGGCCATGCCTAAGCTTTTAAACTTAACCAGGTCCCATTTATTTCTGGTTGTTGTGATTGCCTTTGGGGTCTTCTTCATAAATTCTTTGCCTAGGCCTACGTACATAAGAGATTTTTCCACCATTTTCTTTTAGAATTCTTATAGCTTCATGCCTTGGGTTTAAGTCTGTTATCCATTATAGTATAATTTTTGTGAGTTGTAAGAAGGACTCTGTTTCAATCTTCTATTTTCTCAGTACCATTTATTGAATAGGGATTCTTTCCCTTACTGTATGTCATTGTCTGCTTTATCAAAGCTCAGTTGGCAATGTGAGGATGGTATGGTTTTATATCTAAGTTTTCTGTTCTGATCCATTGGTCTATGTCTCTGTTCTTGTGACAATATCATGCTGGTTACTATAGCCTTGTAGTATAGCCTGAAGTCTGGTAAAGTGATGCTGCCTGATGTATTCTTTTTCATAAGGTTGCCCTGGCTATTCAGACTCTTTTCTTGTTCCATATGAAGCGTAGAATTATTTTTCTAGATCTGTGAAATGCAATGGTATTTTAATGGATATTGCATTGAATCTGTAGATCACTTTGAGTTAGACATTTTACTATGTTGACTCTGCCAATCCATACACATGATGTTTTTCCATTTGTTTACATCTTCAGTGATTTCCTTCCTCGATAACTGGTTCTCCCTGGAAAAATCTTTTATCACCTTGGTTAAGTTTATTCATCAGTATTTTATTTTGTTGTTGTTGTTGTTGCTATTGAGTCTTTGATTTGATTCTCCTCTTGAATGTTGTTGCTGTATAGGAATGCTATTGGTTTCTTGACATCTGTAATCTGAGACTCTGCTGAATTTATTTATCAATTCCAGGAGTCTCTTAACAGAATCTTTGGGGTTTTCTAGATGTAAGATTCTATCCTCAGCAAAGAATGATAGCCTGACCTTATCTATCCTCATTTGGAGACCCTTGATTTCCCTCTCCTGTCTGATTGCTCCAAATAGGACTTTCAGCACTATGCTGAATAGACATGGTGACAGTGGGCAACCTTGTCTAGTTCCAGATCTAGGCAGAAATGCTTTCAATTTTTACCTATTCAGAATGATGATAGAAACAGGTTTGTTGTACATGCCTTTTATAATTTGAGGTATGTTTCATCTATACCTATTTTGTTAAGAGTTCTTATAAAAGAGTACTGAATTTTGTCAAATGTTTTCTCTGCATCTGCTGAGACATATGGTCTTTGTTTTTGCTTCAGTTTATATGGTGAATTGCTTTCATAGATTAGCATGTGCTGAAACATGGCTCATCCCTGTGATGAACCACACTTGGTCATGGTGCATTATTTTTTTTTTGATGTGCAGCTAAATTTGCTTTGCTAGAATTTAATTGAGAATTTTTGTACCTATATTCGTAAGGGATATTGATCTGCAGTTTTCTTTTTTTGTTATTGTTGTTGTGTCCTTTCCTGGCTTTGGTATCAAGTTGATACTGGCTTCATAGCATGAGTTGAGAAGGATTCATTCCTTTTTGATGTCACACAGTAATTTCTGTAATATAGGTACCCAATCCTCTTTGTATGCCAGGTAAAATTAGAAATCATGAAATTGTCTGGTCTCGGACTTTTTTGTGGGAAGTTTTTTTATGCTGTTTCAATTTCAGTACTTGATATTGGTCTGCCTGAAAATTCTATTTCTTTCTGATTGAGCCTAGGGTGATTGTATGGAGACTTTACCTCTTTTGTGTTTACATGGATGGAACTGGAACATATTCTTCTTAGCAAAGTATCTCAAGAATGGAAGAAAAATTATCCAATGTACTCAGCCCTAATATGAAGCTAATTTACAGCTTTCATATGAAGGCTAAAACCCAATTATAGCACAAGAATATAGGGAAAAGGGAAAGGGAGGGGCGGGGAGGGGGGAGGACAATTGGAAGGATCACACCTACGGTGCATCTTAGCAGGGTACTGGTGAAACTTATTAAACGTAGAATATCAATGTCTTCCTATAGTGATTAAGAAAATGCCATGAAGGCTATGTTTAACAGTACGATCAAAATATTTCTTATTGTATATGAAGTCAGCACATTGTGCCCCATGATTGCACCAATATACACAATTATGATTTAATAAAATTATAAAAAAAAAAAAAATTTTGTCAATTTCTGCCTGGAGTGGTAGCCTCCTAGCACCAGGAAGTTGAGGCAGGTGGATGGCCTGAGCTCAGGAGTTTCAGATTAGCCTGGGAAAAAGCAAGACCCCATCTCTACTAATAATAGAAAAACTGAGGCAAGATGATAGCTGGAGCCCAAGAGTTGGAGGTTGCTGTGAGCTATGATGCCACGGCATGCTACCCAGGGTGACAGCTTTAGACTCTGTCTCAAAAAAGCCCCCCCAAAAAACCTGTCAATTTCCTCAACCTTTTCAATTTATGCATGTAAAGAATTTTAGAGTATTCAGAAATGTTTTGTATTTCTGTGGTATCAAGTGTGATAGCTCCTTTTTCATTTCTGACGAGTTTATTAGGGTCCTTTCTTTTCTGTTTAATATTAATAAAATATACTCTCCAAAAACTCATGTGATTTCTTTAAAAAATCTTAGCTTTCCCAAATCTGAGAAAGATATGATGAAAGACAAAAAGATAAGAATCTATCTGAATATCCATCTCCACTCCTCCAGTTCATAGTGTTGGAACTAACTGTTGGCCTAGAATAATCTGTGTCTATAACAGAAGTTGTTGGTTCAGCCTCAACTCACCCTTTCTGCTAGTCTCATTCACCATTTATACAGGGGTTCAATCCAGCGCCTTTGTAACTGCAGCTACAAAGGGTCTCAGGCACCACGTTACAGCATTCTTCATTCTTGACCACTGTTTTGATACTACTATGTTCTTCTAGAACTAGGAAGGATTAACGGGGAAGATAAAATCAACACTTTTCCCTAGAGTCCTATTCCAAATTTAGGACTAGGGTCATTTTCACCAAGCTGTCTAGAACTTGGTCTTTTGTTGATCACAGCACTTTATGGAATGCCAAAATACTCACTAGTTGTACAAAGGAAAACATACTTAAAACTTACCTATGCCCTTGCTAATTTCCTATTACCAAATCACCCCAATTCTTCAGTGTTCTACTGTGACTCAATTCTATATCCTGTAAGTAGCTTTTAGGTAGTTTTAAAAACTTTACCAGTTTCTTCAGTTGGGGTCATTCTTGGTCTAGTCTAACTTCTGCACCTTTATTTATCCTTGCTGCCCCAGAACCAAAGGGTTGGGGAGACATGTTGCAAATCTAAAGTGGAGTGTTTAGGTATCACATAGACTATTATCCTATTGACAGTGAAGCTGGTATTCATCCCAAGGGATGCTAAATATCCAGTGCAAAGAACAAATGACTTACTCAATAGGCTAAAGATGTTGTCTGTTGAGAAGCAGTGGCAGCAACTGAGTCCCAGTTTTAACAATATTCTTTCCATAGGAAACATGAATGTTGCTTCTACAGCCCTCTCTGACTGGCTCTACCATTTTGCTCAAGTCACTTACATTTTCTGGATCTCAGTTTCCACATCAGAAAATTGAGTTAAAGAATATTTTTTTAATTACATTTTAAATTACAGTTGGCTTTTCATACCCACAGGTTCTACATCCATAGTTTGGTTGAATCCTCAAATGTAGAGCCTACAGACATGAAGGGATCACTGTATTTTATATTTTTATTACTATATTCACAGCATATTTTTAATCTCCTGTCCTATATACCTACCTATATGGAAAACCCTTGGTATTCTATAACGTTTTAAGGCATTAGCTGAATACTCTAGCTAGTTCCTTAACCTCTAAATACTAAGGAAGCATGCTTTAAAATTCCCTTTCCTTTATCTAGTGAAGACCCCACAGACTATACAATGAAAGAATTTCACACGTTAAATGAGATAGGGCAGTTTCTCTTAAAAAGTGCTCAGAAGACTAAAATGTGGGTGGACATACAGATGGAATAATGAAGAAGACTGTAATAGGTTAATTTTAGCCCTGAATCCAAGAGGCATTGGCTGATCCAGAAAAATGGGGAAAAAATAAAATAAAATATCCAGGACAAAATCAGGAAGAGATATTTTTCATTCTGAATTAATAGTAGTGAACCAGCAGGGAAGAACTAAGACAAATAGGCAAAAGGGGAAACACAAAGACGTTACAGCTGCCCAGAAAGGAAGGTCTTTATAGAGTAAATTAAGGATTGCACACCATTTGCCAAGTTCAACACTTTGTATGATAAATGATGCCTATACAATCCACTTTATGATTTTAACATAGGTTCAGCACTTTAAACTTCTTCTTTATTTTACTTTCTTCATTGGAGCTCCAGTTTCAGCTACACTGAAAAACCAGACCAGGTGGAGAGAGAGTGTATATGAAAGTGGAGATTACCTCCTTTCACTTGTGAAAGAGCAATTTAAGGACTGTTTAAGTTGGAGATAATGGCTCATATGAATTGTGTGTAATGTTGCATTAACTTGTTGTAATTATCATCATTATTAAAATTACAGTCAAACACTCACCATGTGCTCTACAAGGCATATGAACCATATAAAAGATATCATCTGTGCCCCCTAGGAACATACCTTAAAAGTTCAAAAGTGTTGAACTCACTGATACATGAAAAAATTGGATTGTACTGTGCCAACATAGAACTATACAATTCAGGAACTGGAAGATTCAGCTAAATCTCACTTTTAAAATTAAACCTTAATAGATATAACTTAGTTTTTAAGGTTAAAAAAAAAGTGAAGCAGGAAATATAAGATAAATTCATCAAGGGATATTAAGTCAAAATTATCCTTTATTCTTGACCCCTATTTTATGACATCAAGGAAAAAAAAAAAATCCGGCTGCCCCTATTTCCTCACCCTGGACAGGGATGATCTGCCGGCACTTCCAATTCTGGCGAGCCAGCAGCATTAAGGACTGGGGGAGAGGAGTCACTTCTGGCTACATCTTCAACTTGTTTCTGAGTCTGCTCATCCCTGCCTCTCCTGCTGTTTCTTCTGCTCTGGAAAACACGATGAATATCTATGCATTTGTGAAACTCTGCCTTGTAAGCAAGGCTGAAGCTTTCCATCCCAATGAGGTTGAGGTAATGGCATTAATGAGAAGTGAGACTGGGGAATAGATAGGAACATGCCAATGTTAAAGTAATTGAGCATGAATATCAAACACTGACTAGGGAATAGTCTTCATTTACTGAGGGAAAGTCAGATCAGCTGGTGGGCAGATGGAATGTGCATGGACTTGCATTCACTGCCAACCCTAGAATTCCATATCATAGTAGCCTGTACTTTGTAACCATGGTACCTCTATTTTGACACCTAGAATCATGTTTTCCTTCATTTTCTCTTTATTTTTTTCTTTATACTTCTGTCTTCTTTTTTCTTTCTTTGCCCCTACTTCCTAAGAAAAGCTTCCTCTCTTCTTTTTATTATTTGTCTCATCTTTTTTTTCCTCAAGCCTCACAAAGAATTTAAAGTTTTTCATTTCAAATATCTGTTCCTTTAAAAGGTATGTACTTTACTAATGGCACTTGATGTGCTGTGGCTAGAAGAATTACTAATGCTGTAATTTTTGTTTTAAAAATTCTGCATTGTGTCCAAAACCAGTGAAACCTTAAATTATTAATTACTTAATACATTCCTACAGGACTTATATCACTCCCAATTAGATCATTTATATGTTCTTAAAGGACAAGAATTTCTGTCATTGATTCAATGATGAAAAAATGAACACCTTAAAAGATGTAGATTATTACTATTAATTTCAAGTTGTAGTAAAAAAGTTTTATTAAGAACAGAGTAATAATAATTTTAAGAAATCTAAATGCTAAAGAAAAAAAAAATTGAGAAATCTCTATACCATATTCCGTAGGAGTTATATTAACTTGCAGTTGCACCATGAATGTAACAAGCATTCCTTTCTTCTGTATCTGCACCAGCCATTTTTTTGCCTCTGGAATTTTAAATAAAAGCCATTCTAACAGAAGTAAGGTGATAGTTCTTTCTTTTTCTCTTTCTTTCTTTCTTTTTTTTTTTTTTTTTTGAGACAGAGCCTCAAGCTGTCACCCTGGGTAGAATGCCAGGGCATCACAGCTCACAGCAACCTCCAACTCCTGGGCTTAAGTGAGTCTCTTGCCTCAGCCTCCAAAGTAGCTGGGACTACAGGCGCCTGCCACAACGCCCGGCTATTTTTTTGGTTGTAGCTGTCATTGTTGTTTGGCAGGCCCAGGCTGGATTCAAACCCATCAGCTCTGGTGTATGTGGCTGGCGCCTTAGCTGCTTGAGCCACAGGCGCTGAGCCATAAGGTGGTAGTTATAGTTTTAATTTGCATTTGGTGATGATTACTGATGTGGAGCTTTTATATATATATATATATATATATATTTATATTTATTTTTATATTTGTTGGCCATTTTCCTATCTTTTGAAAATCTTCTGTTCATGTCTTTTATTCTCTTTTTAATGTTTTTTTTTTTCTTGCTAATTTGTTTGGGCTCTTTGTATATTCTAGTTATTAGCTGTTTATCAGATGTCTAGATTGTGAATATTTCCTCCCATTCTGTAGGTTGTCTATTGCTCTGTTGATTATTTCCTTAGCTGTACAGAAGCTTTTTAATTTAACCATGTCCCACTTAAAAGTAGACCTACCATCCAACAATCCCACTACTGAGTTTCTATCCAAAAAAAAAGAAGCCAATTTATCAAAAAGACACCTCACTCCAATGTGTATTGCCATACAATTCACAATTGCAAAGCTGTGGAATCAACCCAAGCGCTCATCAATTCATGAATTAACAAAACATGCTGTAATTATACCATGGAGTACTACTCAGCCATAAAAAGGATGAACTAATGTCTTTTGCAATAATATGGAAGAAAATGAAGACGATTAAAAAACCAAACACTACATGTACTCACTAATAAATTGGAACTAACTGAATGGCATGCAAGTGCACAAAGGAAAGTAAAAGTCATTAGAAATCAAGCAGGGGGAGAGGAGACCATACCTACCTAAGTGGGTAATGAACACTACTCAACTGATGGGCACATTTATGGTCCTGACTCAAGACATGTATCAAAAACATCTATACCCTGTTGATATTTTTAAGTAAAAAAAATCCCAAAACAAGAAAAGATAAAAAACTTTGTTTCTAAAATTCTAGAAATGCACAATTACATATTTTTATGAATATTCATTTATAAAATGATTTTCTTTTATTTTGTTATGTTATCTATTTTGTTTGTTTTATTTATTTTTGAGACACAGTCTTACTCTCAGTGCCATGGTGTCATAGCTCATAGCAGCCTAAAACACTTGGCTCAAGCAATCCTCTCGCCTAAGTTTCCCATGTAGCTGGGACTGTGGACACCCCACCACAATGCCTGGCTTTGGTTCAGGCTGGTCTCGAACTCTTGAGGTCAAGCAATCCATCTGCCTCAGCCTCCCATAGTGCTAAGATTATAGGTGCGAGCCACCACACGTGGCCTACAGAGACTATTTTAAAAGAGTTTCCAATGCAAACCAAAAAAAAGAGAAGGACAATTTAAATGTACATCATGTACATCAACTGGGAACTGGTTAAGTGAAATAAAGTACATTCATTAAATGAAATTAAAATGATCATTAAATGATTAAAATTTAATGAAATTAAAATAAAAAATATATAACTGATGAGGATATAAGCAACAATACTGTTATTAAATTAGCACATATAAAGTATAAGCTAATTTAAAATACATACACTTAGGGATTAATGTTTATCTGATGGTGGTAAAATTCCTGTAAGATTGTGTTCCCACTTGTAATTTTGCAAATTACCATTTTGAATCTGCATTCCAATTTGATTAATTAAAAAACGAACTATAAAAAGAAACCAAGCAATGAATTTCTCAATCCCTACCTGTACAACAAGAAAATCAGAACCATCATAGGAAAAGCAATCATACAAGAAAGATCTTAACATAGAAGAATATAAGATTACCTTAATAGCGTAGTACTCTCTGACTTCAGGCCTGATAGAATCAAAGTCTCCACTGATGAATTCTGGCAAAAAGCTGAAAGAAATAGTTCCACATCAGTCAACTAGTTGGGTCTATTTATTTGTGAAAGTTTAAAACAGTGATAATAAGGACCACAGAGAAAACTACTATACTCAGAACAAAAAAAGAAACACAGAGACTATTTTAGAGTAAACGAAATGTCACTTCATCTACTCTTAGTTTCTCAAGGAATACTCCCCACAATGTCCTACAAAGCAAATATCACCCTGATACCAAAACCAGGAAAGAACTTAACAAAAAAGGAAAACTACAGACCAATATCAATAATGAATATTGATGCAAGAATATTCAGTAAAATCCTAGCAAACAGAAATACAGCTACACATTAACAAAATTATACATCATGATCAGGTGGGCTTTATCCCAAGGCTGCAAGGTTGGTTCAATATATTTAAATTCATAAATCTAGTGCACCACTTAAACAGAAGCAAAAACAAAGACCTATGATCCTCTCAATAGACGCGGAAAAGGCATTCAACAAAATTCAGCAGCCCTTTCTGAAAAGAACACTGAAGAAAATAGGCACATTTCTTAAATTGATTGAAGCCATCTACAACAAACCCACAGTCAATATCATACTCAATGGAGTGAAAATTAAAGAATTTTTGCTTAGAACTGGTACCAGACAGGATGCCCACCCTTATCACTGCTATTCAACATCGTGCTGGAAGTTCTAGCCGATACAATCAGTCAAGAGGAGGATATCAAGGGTATTCGAACGGGAACAGAGGAGGTTAAACTCTTGCCCTTTGCTGATATATGATCTTATACTTAGAAAGCCCCAGGGAGTCAACCACAAAGCTCCTGGAAGTGATCAAGGAATACAGTAACGTCTCATGACACAAAATCAATGTCCACAAATCAGTAGCCTACACATATGCCAATAACACTCAAGTTGAGAGTCAAATCAAAGACACAACACCCTTCACAGTCGCTTCAAAGAAAACAAAACACCTGGGAATATACCTAACTGAAGACGTGAAGGATCTCTACAAAGAGAAAGATGTAACCCTGAGAAAAGAAATAGCAGAAGATGTTAACAAACAGAAGAACACACCATGCTCCTGGCTGGGAAGAACCAACATTGTTAAAATGTCTATTCTACCCAAAGCAATCTACAGATTTAATGCAATCCTCATCAAGCACCGTCATACTTGGAAGAACTTGAAAAAATAATACTACATTTCGCATGGAACCAGAAAAAAATCCCTGAACAGCCAATGCAATTCTATGAAATAAAAACAAATCTGGAGGCATCACATTGCCAGACTTCAGGTTACCCTACAAGTTGACAGTGATCAAAACAGCATAATATGGCTCTGCGCCTGTGGCTCAATGGGCTAAGGTGTCAGCCACATACACCTGAGCTGGCGGGTTCGACTCCAGCCCGGGCCCGCGAAACAACAATGACAGCTGCAACCAAAAAATGGCCAGGCGATGTGGCGGACACTTGTAGTCCCAGCTACTTGGGAGGCGGAGGCAAGAGACTCCCTTGAGCCAAGGAACTGGAGGTTGCTGTGAGCTGTGATGCCACAGCACTCTATCCAGGGTGACAGCTTGAGGCTCTGTCTCAAAAAAAAAAAAAAAAAAAAAAAAAACAGCATAATATGATTGGGGCAAAACAACACAAACTGAACCCATTCATTAACTCAGTCACAATGTCAATCAATATTTATCTTTTAAAACAAGTAGGTTAAGATTAAAGAGGATTATTAGTTTAACAAATTCTCCATTCAAAAACCCTAACACAAACACTTATTACCTCTGCACATTATCGTCCACACATATGCAATTCTTCACATTACTGTGCCTTTACACAAGTTCACAGCTGTCAACGGATTTGAACAGAACAAGTGATCACGGAGATTCGTAATCTGTGCCAAGCCAAGAGTCAGTGCGAGACATATTCCAAACATCCTTCTGACATATTTCTAGAAACAGGAAACTTTTACACAGGTTTGAAATACTATAAGTGTCATAGTTACTAAGAATAGGGAAGAATTCCCAAATGTGGTTGTTTCTAGTGACATTATAATCACCTCACTTCACCACTCATTTTAGAAAGTGAGAAAGGTGAGAAATGGAGAAAGGTGTCCACCCTTATCACTGCTATTCAACATCGTGCTGGAAGTTCTAGATTTGAACAGAACAAGTGTTCTCCATCTACATAAGCCATCATTTATTATTATTTTTATTATTTTTTTTGCAGTTTTTAGCTGGGGCTGGGTTTGAACCCACCACCTCCAGCATATGGGGCTGGCACCCTATTCTTTTGAGCCACAGGCGCCGCCCCATCATTTATTATTTTTGCATAAAGTATTTACATGATCTGGTAGAATTTCTTCCCTCTTAAAACACCTCTAACTGTGAAGAAATAAAACATCTCTGGATTTCTCAATATTTCCAAAAAACCCCCTCGCCTCCAAACCCGGGGAATATATATGAAGGAGTATTTGCTTTCATTTCTTGTGGAAATATTCTATACTTCATACCAGGAGAATCAGAACTATAATTACTTATCTAGTTCATCACTTTGATTCAAAAAGAATACTAAAATTTACATCATATCTTCTGAAGAGAGCCAACTTTTATCTAACAACTGAGGTCTCTGGTGAAAGGGAGACTGCAGCATTATCTCCTTGGTTATTACACGTCAGAAAAGATGAAGCCTCAGAACACAGAGACAACTCTAGGTCATAAAATCTAAACACTCTTAAAAAAAAAAATCCAAGAGACAGGAGACTATCAGGTGGCTCCTAGAGAGATTTTACTGATATCCCAAGGGTTAGGATTAGGGTCTATATCCATAAAATGTCCCCAGGGACCCTTTCAAAAGGAGGAAAACACAGCTGCCATCTTGTGCTTCATAAGTAGAGGAAACAAATAAAATCACACAGTGTCATCCTTCAACTGTGGGTGTGCAATTACCAGCAGAGCATGACTGACCTGCCTCTCACTGCATAGGCCAAGGGGTAAAACACTACAGGAGAGTAGACTGACGCCATAGGAAATCTGACTCAGAGCACATTGTTTGTGCATTCAGGATAGAAGCAGTAAGGATGGATATGGAAAAATGAAAACAATGCTAACGTCCTTTTCTACAAAGCTTTTAAGGTTCTTACCTCAACTAGAAACATTCCTTAGGTCAAACCTAATCTAACTCATCTGTGTTTAGCTAACCCTTCCTCGAGCTTCACGTCTTCCCAGGACTGAATGGTGAGACAAAATTCTACACAAAGGTCCGTTCCATCTAAATGCCTTAGCTTGGATGAGGCAGGCCCAACAATTGTTTCATTAACCAGTTCATTCCACAAATATTCACCAAACATCAACTAAGTGTAAAAGAGCAAAGCCTATTTCAGAAGAAGGTAGCATTGGGAAGTAACTGGAAGTATCTAGGGTTTAAAATCACCTGGCCTAGTTCCAACATCTTATAAATGTTCTTCCTCAAAACTACCTCACACACCGTATCTATTACTTTTGATTTCAGTATATACATATTTCGGTTAAATACCTCATGCCCTACCCAATTAGGGCCAAAAATAGACTATTAGTTCTTTTTTCTTTATTTTTTTCTGTTGTATAAATTTGTTTATTTTCAAAGTTTCTTTAAAATGCTTCCACTCAGCACTGTAAAGGCATGCAAATTAATACTTATGTGGGTCACAGAATATTAAGACTACAAGAGATGAAAGAAATTATCCCTCCAATATCCCCATTATTCTCTCTGAGAAAATAAGATCTTGAGCTCCAAGACATCAACTGGATTTTGTCTGCATGACCAGTATCCAATCTATTATACTTCACATGTAAAGCAACCATGTAAAAACAGGACTCTGGGTCTGTGCTATTTGGCTGAAGCAACGTGCTAATAAGACTGACTTCATATTACTTCATATTCTGTCCAAATTCGAGCCCCTTGGCTATCTAGAACCAATTTGGTAGTTTTCAAATAGCATATTGATTTTGACAATGAATAAAAATGAAAAATAAGAGCTCATAACACAGGCAACTGAAAATCTGCCCCTTAGGACAGATCATCTTAAAGAGAATTAGATCTCCTTTCATTGTACCCTGTAAATAATTAATAAAAAAAATCAGGTAAATTCACTCATACTGTCACATAAAATATTAACAGGAAAACAAGTTTACATAGATAAAAGATACCTTAGGTCAGTTAACTTTTAATGTAATTTTCTCCAATGTAACATATATGCTTTCCAATTAAACCAGGATGCCTATTTCTAAGAAGACCTATGCCAAAAATACACCTGGTATTCATGCTGAGATGACTAAAATAATTACAACTTTTCCTCATATGATACGCTAGCTTTTGAAACTTCCAGAAATGTACTTTTTGACGCTGCAATTAAAAGCCCATCTCACTTTTCCTGAGGCGCCTGTTGCCATGGCGCCTGGGCATTTTGAAGAGGTACTTATTGGGAATGACACTTCACAGATGCAGAAGAGCAATGTTATGATATCAATGACAGTTCACACAGCAGATTATTTTCAGAACTCCTTGGGGACTGATTACACATAGCAACTGACTATAGGCATATGGACTTGTGCAGCTACTGATCCCATTTGTGCCTCCCGTTGACTTGCATACACCAATATGCCTCTTCTTGATATCCTCAATCTAGGCCACTGACTTGTTGGTACTAAAAGGTGTCCACAAATGTCTTACTCGGACTCCTTTGTTATACTCATTTTACAAAATAAGACCCCAAATAGGGCTAATAAACTAATGAGCATAGAGATCCAACATATACTAAGGGAAGAGGAGGATAATAAATTTAGAAAATATGACTAAAAACAATGTAGTGGAGACACCTGCTGTCTTGGATAAGACCTTCCTGATACAGAGAAGGAGAATCTCTTCCCCAAGCCATTTTTGCCTCTAAGATACTATCAGTCCCTTAAAACTTCAATAGCACTAAATCACTTACTTTCCATTTTGTTTGAGGCAATTTCGGTATATGGTGCTTGTAACTTCTACTGAAAGGTAAGTTTTCTGAAGCAAGATCTATCTCTGATTACCCTTGGTATTCCACAGAGTTCCACGAACACAGATGCTGATAATGATATAAATAAAATGAGGAGAGAGAGGAAGAGGAGAAGGAAGAAAGAAAAGAGAATGAAAAGCTGAGAAAAGCAAAGAAGAAGGAAGAAGAGAAAGAGGAAGACAGGGAAAGCGGAGGGGAAGAGGTGGCAGGAAAAGGTAGAAAAATGGTACAAAGAGAAAAGCCAAGAGAGGAAGGAAGAGAAAGTGAGAGCAGAAGAGAATGAGGACCGAAATATTTATTAGTCACTATCTTAGATGTCCCTCCACCTACTTCCTAGTGTATGCAAATCGCTTACACTTTCTGAGCCTCATTTACCCTTTTGTAAAATGAGGATAACTTAGAGTAGCTGTGAGAATTAAGAGTTAATACCTGTAAAACAGCTGGAAAATGCCTGGCACATGCTAAGAACAATTTAACCTGTTCAGTTAAAATAAAAGTTATTACTGGAGTAGTTAAGTGGCTTGCCCTAGATGATAAAGCTAATATAAAGTACACCTGAAACTCAAACCCACTCGATCTAACCTTTGTTTTTTGAGTTTAAGTATATATCATCCCACACATACACATTTAAGAAACAGAACAGTAAGGTTTTGCTTTTAGAAAAAGTTCTCTACATAAATTCACAATTTCCTCCTGATTTTATTGACTACTATCAATTTGATCAACCTGTATATTTTATAAAAGTGTCCATATGGCCAGGAGAAGTGTCTCAGGCCTGTAATAGCATTCCAGGAGGCCGAAGTGGGAACATCACTTGAGCTCAACAATTCAAAACCAGCCTGAGCAGAAGCAAGAGCCTATCTCTACTAAACATAGAAAACTTAGCCAACCATCCTGGTACCTGTGTGTAGTTCCAGCGACTTGGGAAGCTAAGGTAGGAGAATTGCTTAAGCTATGATGACATTACTGCACTTTACTTGTGGTGACAGAGCAAGACTCTTGTCTCAAAAAAAAAAAAAAAAAAACTAGAAAGTAAGAAAAGAAGTGTCCCTAAAGCATGAGGAAAAAAAAGATTTGCACAGGTTGTACCTGAAGGAAAAATGGGATTTTCATGAAAAGAAAGTTAGAAGAAGGTTTGAGAACATTGCTGAAGACAAGGAATTCAGATACAAGAAGAAAAAGTACTCGGTCTGAAGAAAGGAGGAATTGGTCATATAAAGATCTGCTCTAACACTCTCTCAAAACTGTAGGACTTAAGAGGAAGAGGAAACATGGGCAACAGGAAATATAATAAGTAAAAATGTAGCATATTTTGACTGTTATTTACAAATACAAAAATTTAACTGTTTTCATAGATAAGTCTCCAAATAATCATGTCAAAAGATATTAATGTAACTTTGGGTAAATGATGTTCTTGGGAAAGATGGAAAACATACAATGATAAATAAGCTGATAGATATATTAGACTATAAAAATGTAACAAGTTTATGAAAAAAGATATAATAAGTAAGGTTAAAATATAACCAAGCAAATAAACAAGCAACAACACCAAAAAAAAAAAAAAAAAAAAACACAGTACATAGGATATCTATATAAAGGGGAGGAACTATTAAGGCAAGAAAAAAAGGAATGTTCAACAATATAGGTAGTGCCCTGAATGAAGTGCCCTGTTAGGGAAAGTGGGCAGCATTTAAGTGAACTGACCTCTGTCTACTGTCCTAGAGGGAATGTCCACCACATGTGATTAAGTAAAAAAAACCAAGTTCTAGAAAAATATATGTACGATTATCTTGACTGTATTGTTTAAAATGACAAAATAAAAGCAAAAACTATAAAAATACTAGAAGAGAGTACAGGGAAAACACTTCAAGAAATTGGCCTGGGGGAACATTTTATAAGGAGGACGCCCCCCCCCCCCCCGGCAATTGAAGCAACACCAAAAATACTTTACTAGGTTCTGATCAGACTAAAAAGCTTTTGCACAGCCAAGAGCACACTAAGTAAGGCAAACAGACAACCTTTAGAATGGGAGAAGATTTTTGCAGGTTATGCTTCCAACAA